>WSUE01000075.1:0-128394 GCA_019633535.1 Tulasnella sp. JGI-2019a | reverse complement strand
CAAAACTTCAGCACTCAGGGTTCCCATATGGTCCCCCACTATGGTACTAACTGAGCGGTACAGAGCTTGACTGCGCAGATCGGACGGGATGCGGTATTTTCTCTGTCCTATGGCCGAAGATGAAGGATATGGAGCGTTATTTATTTTGACTGGACTATAGCAATATCGATGCGTCCCCTCGGCGCCAGCAGCCACAATTTTCCGTCGCCCCATTGAATGCATACGATAAGAAGAAATAGCAAGGCATAGCCTCGGTGAAGACTATAATTTAAGACGACTGGGTATTGCGGGTCACGTATGTCGGATGGACTATATGCCGTGTCCAGAGGCCGTCTCGGTCCATTACAGACATCTACCTTTGTACTGGCACTGCTACGCTCATTCGATGCGCAGGGGTGGGTTAGGTTTCTGCATAGCACCAGAACATACATTCATATCGAAGAGAAGAGAAAAGGAGACGTCCGTAAAGAAATAATTATATAGAGGGATACGATGAGTTCCTGTATTTGAAAGAGCTACGATTACAGCTCGCAACTTGTTGAACCGTCACCACCGTTGCCTGAGCCATAGGAGCTCCCGCCATTGCCACCGTCGCCGCCAGATCCGCCATTGCCAGATCCATAAGAGTTTCCGCCGTTGCCACCATCGCCGCCCCCGCCCCCATGGCCCGATCCATGTAGGTGGCGGCGGGAGGGATTAGGAGGAGGAGGGCAGTGCTCGCCAGCTGATAGCAAGAAGGGGAGTGAGGGAGACGTAAAAGCGCATGATGAATGTTCGTGGAAGTAGTCGTGAGTGAGAGGGGATGTCACACTGGATGATTGATGTCCGCCATCTTCAGCGACATCCTTTTATACATCGCCAGCGTTCCTTTGAACATGACCTCCAGCATACTCAATGCCCAATGTCCACTGCCCAATTTCCCGATGCGTCCTGGCACTTGGCATGTCTGAGCTGCTGCTCCAATAATAGAGTGCCAAGCAAATGAGTTTTGATAGAGCAAAGAGGCTATCCGAGAACGGCGAGCCCAGGTCATGGGCGAATATTGCCTGATGTCCTCGTTTCGGACTCGACTAACATGGACTTTGTTCTATACCTGTGCTGATGTGTGGGGCGTTATATGGTCAGACGATGTTAGGCGGGCTGTGTGGTATAACCAAACTGAGTGGTCCAATCCCACGCTATACTCCCTTTTCAAATTCGAACGATCGCTCTGTGCAAAATCCATATTCTTTGATAAACCTTTGTGTTCAATGTCGTTATTATGTTTAGCGTCATCCGGGGAAAACACCACTAGAATCAACCCATCTACTGTGATCGGCTACCAGCGTCCCTTATGCCTCACAATTGCGCAAGCCGATGCATAATTTAGCCCTGCTAACATTCGGAAGTGGTCGAGCCCTCGACCTCTGTCCTCATGATCCCGTTTTGATTAACTAATCATCGTGTTGAACAGCCTCAACGTTTCTTCACTACCTGGGTAGACGACCCATCGAGGAGCAACTGCCCAGATACATACAACGAAGCCACTAGTTCGACCACCCGGATTGGAGGACCCAAACTTTCTTTGGTGTCCGTACAGCTGGTATGTTGATACTAGGTATCACAGCCTTGGAGCAAGTTGGTAGTTTGTGATCAGAATGACGGCTGTGCGACGGGTTTGATCTCATTGAGGGCATATTCAACCGCTGCAAGAGCGGCGATAAATCGAGAGGCAGTGTGTTTACCCGCCTTGGGCTAAATATAAACATGTATTGAAATCTGGGGCCATCCAATTCGTATACTATACACCAAAGTACGCGACTTTGGGGGCGTTTGTCTATCTTTGATATAGCCACTGCAATCTGCAATCTGCTCACATCAAAGTTTCAGGATCAAAACCTCTTTGATCTGCCTTCATCTCTGTTCTAATTTGAATAGATCTCGCAACATATGTAATACGCCTTCAGATCTCCCCTCACCACTTGCATTTGTTGAGGGGCAATGTTTACAATGGGCGCAGCTACTTGAACGATTGGCTGGGGTGCGTTTTGCATGTTGCCACACAGCTGTTGGATCAGAGTATTCTGCAATTGGTGTGTCTCAACAAACCCTGCGAGTTGAGCATAACGAAGTGGTTCATCATCAACGACTATGGGACCTCTGTCATGTCTGTGGAAGATTGTCTGAAAGACCTAGCTTGCTGTCTAAAGTTCCCCGGATGGCCTAGTGTTAAAGTAGACGTGGGTATACATAGACGACAGGCCTCGAGGGTTCATGCAACTTTTTATTTTATTTTATATATATTGCATGAGGATGTGGGTACCACCACATCGTTCAACGTCTAACATTTTGACGAGACCTCAAGGAAGACATCCAGAGAATTAAAGATCCAAGTTCCTATATAATGTGACACTGGCACTAATATACACCGGACATCATTTTTAATAACCCTTCAACTCCTTTGCCTCCTTAATCATCTTCATCACAGTTTCTCCCGACACGATGCTTGGACGTTGAATGACAAGGAGTTGCTTTTTACAGGACCGGCATGTGATTTGTGGTTGTTGTGATGAGGAACGTGGTTCAGTCACGTTGATAGCGTTATTGCAGTCGCACCTTGGGCAAGGAAGAATGTCGTTCGACTTCAGCGGCGGAGGTGAAACCCGAAGAGCTTCTCGAATAGTGAAGATTGAGATAATTCGGTCGACTCCAAGCCTGTCCAGGCCGTCTTTCCTACTGGGTGCGTTGGTCATTGTGCAGAGCTCTTGATAAGCTGGATGAAGCCACTTCTCGACGCGACATTGGTCCGCTAAGAGAATGCGATCGATGGGGTTTTGTTCGGGAAACAGAGTGGTGATGCGGTTGATGATGTACTCGCAGATGGCTGTGAGATTCCACAGAGTCGCGATGTGAAGGGCATCGCTCCATTGCTCAATAGTCAGATGAAGCGGGGCAGAAGTCTGACTAAAAATAAGCGATAGGATGAGTGATTGTCAAATCAAAAATCAGGGCTGACCCTTGCTCACCGAGCGTGTAAGACCGTCATAATGCTGTCCATCTCCGATGCTGTTATGGCCAACTCTATTGGATTCGTCTCAAGGAGGCCCGTAAGTTGGATATCCGACTTCACAGCCGAAATCATGTATCCATGTTCAGGAAGGAGAGTGTCGGGAACTTCAAAGGTAAAAATTGACAAAATGGACCGTTGCCACCGTTGCGTCATGAACGTACTTCAAAATGTAACAGCTTAGGCAAGAATATGGAATGCCTGAGTAGCCTTTGAGTTGAAGGTTGATCTTCTGACAGTGAACTGTTCGAGTTCATCGCAGCTGTTCCAATATTGATAGGCTCTCCAGAGGAGATTGAAAGGTTGGATGCAGATATAAGCGATTCGGCAGATCTAGCTTCGTTGCGCTGATACATCCACTGTGTCTCCGCCGCCTCTCTCTTGGGATTGGGAGAAGAGAGAAGACAACTCTTATCCGTATGACTCATCCGGTCTTACGTAAAACATCCTACGCGATTAATAATCCTAAAATGGGCTGACTCGTATGAATCAGATAAGAAGCGTGAGACTCGTGGCTGTGTGGGCCTCTATAAAACGCCCCACCACTTGCTTCAAAACCTCCCTCAAAAGCCTCCTCCTTCAGTAATCTCCTTCAATAAATCCTTTCAAAACACTCTGCAAAGATGCCAATCGCATCCACGCAAAACCTCTCTCTCGTCATCACAAGCCATAACGGCGATGCGGAGACTCAGCGATCAGTGTCAGATGGCATAGCCACTACGCACAAAGATCTGCAACTAGACAACGAAATCGTTGTAACACATGGAACACATGATCAATGTACCTCGATGACCATGCGTCTCGATCCCATGTATACTGTCACGTCGCAAGACGCTTATGACAAAGGAGTCGCTCTGCGCACTCGAGACACGGCCCAGTCGTTGTCGTCCAAGTTGGTCTCACTACCCGAGCCATACTCGTCAGCTACCAACGATCGTACCCAAGATCGAGCTGTTAGAACCAGTAGCACCCTCCGCGGGCATGGTAACCCTGACGAGGGTGTCATCACGCAAATTGAAGACCAATTGTGGGTCCAAGATCAAACCCAAGATCCTGGTCAAGTTCAATTTGTCCCTCAGACTGATCACCTCGAGGCATTTCCCGCTCCGTCTCGCAGCAGCAGGACTGACTTTTTATCTCTGTACCAAGGTCATAGACAGGCGCAGGTCGCGGCCAATCACGGTTACGATGATAATGATGAGTCTATTTCGCTTCTGGAGAAATCCAAGAGTCAAAGAAATTGTACTGATGACCCACTTGCTCCTGAGGTGCTTCGAATCAACCTTCGGCACCTGCTCGCCAAGATGCAGGCCGAAGAGCAGCTCGGCCTTGCGCGTGCACCCACCCCTGTGGTGCACGCCCTGGGGGTGCCAACCAATGGAGGAGACGCGATGGTGGAATGGGATGGTGCGGCAGGGAGAGAGGAGGATGGGATGGATGTAGACGTTGGAGAGGAAGTGCAGACCGTGAAGAGAGCAAAGAAGAAAGCACGATTTGGTCTTGGACCAGACTCGGTACGCACACCCTTCGTCGTCTCGCAGCAGGCTGCAGACTTCGAATCTCATACTATCTATCAGGGTGGACCCCAAGACGATACACCCCGCCAAACGTCCGCCGATGTAGTTATCGTTCAATCTCCCGTGGCCGTCCCAGGTACCAAAGCGCGATCAATCGCGAGGTACCCTGGTACTAACGCCCGCCTCTTAAAAGCCCGCGCACCCTTGCCCAGCAGTGACAGCGAGAACCATCGCCGTCAATATAGCTCAGCTTCCAATGTCGCCTCGCGATCTCCTCATTCAAAGAAACTGTTATCGCAAAGGAATCTCCCCGACAGTTCGTTCCCCACTCTACCCACTTCCCCGCCGTCACCCACCACCCAAAAGAGAAAGCTCAGTCCCACTACCACCAACGATAACAATAGTCGATCACCTAAGAAAGCCAAGACCACCGAGGTGGAGCTAACCGCGGAGGAAATCACCTGGCGGGAGAGGAGTATCACCTTGCAAAGGTTACTCGTTGAACAGAGTAGCGGAAGGGGACCTGGCGTGAAAGAGCTCTCGAATATGGCGTTGGTCATGCAGGAAGTGACCAGGAATCACAAGAAGGTTACTCTCGAAATCATCCGGAGGACGGCTATCGGCAAAGTCGTGAAGAGGATCGCCGACTTGGACCTCGCGGACCAGTACAAATATCCCATCATCAGACAACTCAAGCAGGACGCGGAGGTCGTGTATCAGTACTGGATGTCGAAACCCCGATAGTCTAAGGACGCCAATGTCCTTATCCTTACCTCCCATCCATCTCGCCCTCGTTCCCGCTTTCTTGGAAAACGCCACCATGCTTGATCATATATCTGTAACGCCTTCTTCCATCTCCACCCCCATGTACTCCGTATGTACTCCTTACCTCATGCCCTCTACCATGTGAACCTCTGAAAATCCTTTCCATTCTGCCTTCTTTTCTACGTCTGTAATATTTCACGTTGCCTCAATTTATGTGTATGCAAGTCCGAAAGTGCACCGAGTGACAGACACAACGTTTAATACCAAAGACTACGTATACGGTACTACAAGCCATCAACGTCTGTAAAAGAGAATTTAAGCAAAGAACTTGCAATAGATAATGAGACTTCAATGGCAACGTAAAATAGAAACAGAAGGAAGAGAAGGGAATGACTTGGGTCGATAAGACCTCGATTCAAAGGTATATAGGGGTTTCATCAGCAAGTCCATTTCTACAGGACCTGCTTCCACCCTCCATCCTTGCATTTTGCGACGATCTTCTTGACCTCTTGAGCACGAGCACGGGTCGTAACGAGAAGCGCGTCAGGGGTGTCAACAATAACGAGATCGTCCACACCCAAGCAGGCAACGAGACGGCCGGAGGCTGGGACAATAATGCCACCAGCGACTTGGTCAGTAACAACTGTGAGATATATATAAAAGGTATTAGTGAAGTGATTAGTGGGGTGCAATGACAACGAACGCACCGAGAGCTTGATCTCCTAACACACGGGCCTGTCCAATCTCGGAAGGCAGAATGTCTGCAAGGGAACTGAAGTCCCCAACATCGTCCCAACCTAGGGTTTCGTATCAAAGATCAGTATCTGAACGTCTTCAGACGGGTTGCAACGGAAACGGACCGAAGGTGGCTGGGATGACAGCAACCCTTCCGGCTTGGGAAGCGGGCTCCGCAACCGCGTGGTCGATGGCAATCTTCGGCAACAAAGGCCACACATCTGCGAACACCTTGACCCTCTCTTGGTCGTCCTCCCAAACATCTGCAATCTTCTCGAGACCCTCAGCCAACTCGGGGCAATTATCCTTCAGAAGGTCCATCAAGACCGTCGCCTTAACGACGAACATACCCGCGTTCCACCTGTAGTTCCCGGATGATAAATATGCCGCCGCAGTACGGGCATCAGGCTTCTCTTTGAATTGAGAGACGCGGCAGGCGTTCGGTGCGCCCTTGATGTCGAGCTTCTCCCCGAGGCGAATGTAACCGAAACCAGTCGCGGGGTGAGACGGCGCGATACCGATCGTAACGAGTAAGTCTTCGCCAGCAGTGAGAGCTGCCTCACGAACTGAGGACAAGAACGCGTCGTTACCGGAGATCATGTGATCCGCAGCGAACGATCCGATGATCGCGTTCGGATCCCGTCTGGCAAGGACGGCAGCAGCCAGACCAATCGCAGCGGCGGACTCTTTTGGACTCGGTTCGCTGAGAAGATTGGCGTCGAGAAGATCAGGGAGTTGATCCTTGACCCCTGCGGTGTGGTCCATCCCGGTGACGACCATGAGGCGGTTGGGAGTCGTGAGCGGGAGCAAACGGTCCCAGGTGCCTTGGATGAGGGAACGACCGGAGAGTGTGAGATCAAGGAAGAACTTGGGATAGCTCTTGCGAGAGAGAGGCCATAAACGCGTCCCGGCGCCACCTGCGGGTACGACAGCCCAGAAACCAGGGATGTCGAGGCGGCTGGTAACTTGGCGTCTGAGATCGACAGGTGGGGGGACGAAGAACGAATGCGTGACACTGGGTGAGAGGAAAGGGCTCTTCGACCCGACAAGCATGGGGCTTGGTGGGCCGGAAGGTGATAATTTGCCGCGCTGGAAACGTTGGTCGTTAGACGTATTTAAGAGGATGTGGGCTGGATAACTCACAGATGGCATCTGTAACGTCATGCCAGCATTGGCATTCTGAATCAGAGCTTCACGAAGCTGACGCTGTAACTCTTTGTTCGCTTCTTGTAATGAGGCTTGGTCGTTGCGAAGCTCTGCAATCTCGGAGCTCTGAGCGAAGAGGCGCGTCATGAAGAATCTTGATCAACATCTTTGACACGTCGATTGCTTCGAATACTGTCAGGACTCACAGATTTCTGTACCACGGTCATGATCTGCTGGAACATGAGCTCGATGCCCAGAGGTTGTGGCTGCGAGGTCAGCGCCATCGCGGGCTGGGCGGCTGGCTGAGCTGTTCTTGCTTCAGATGACATGATTTCGATGTAGACAATCCGGTTGGGCAGATAGAGGTATTCGCTGGTGTGATAGTGGATGGAGTAAAAGGCAGCTTGAATGCAAAGAGGGTGACACGTTGGCTGGAAAGGGTGCAAACGGCGTCAGTCGGTTACGAGATTTCCAGGGGCTTGTCGGTCCTTGGCCACAAAGCACCGTCGTTGGTACTTAACGCCATTGGATCTCCGTAAAGGCGACGTGGATTATGCTGATTCTCTCGAATAGTATAATGGTTTTAGGAAAGAAGCCTCTAAATCGCGAACTTTTCGCTGTGCGGATCGCTCTCGGGTGAGCTAAGAAGCGTGCAATGTACCTAGTGAACTACCTTTTGTAGGTTACGCGTACAATACATAAGGGAGAATCATTTAGTGCCGAGGCTTCAGTTCTGCCAGTCAGATGGGGTTGACACTGTATACGCGATCAAGCGA
The DNA here is from genome assembly GCA_019633535.1 of Tulasnella sp. JGI-2019a. Lineage (NCBI taxonomy): Eukaryota > Fungi > Basidiomycota > Agaricomycetes > Cantharellales > Tulasnellaceae > Tulasnella sp. JGI-2019a. Next base: position 120,409 of record WSUE01000075.1, on the reverse strand, counting down.
GCGTAGACAAAGCGAACATCAGCCTCAAAATCTCCGCCTGACTTCCGCTTCCCCCATGTCTTCCACCACGAAATCGTTCGTTTTACCAGGAGATGCCATACCCATTGAGGTGACGACGGGAAAACACATCAAGATCGGTCCTGGATTGTTTCATGTTAGTGGCAGCAGTACGCCAGGCGTGATCATTGCTACGAGGGCAGGGACGCTGGAGAGCAATTTAAAGAAGAAGGAATACTGGATCGACAGCAATGCTACCCGAGTAAATACACCGCGCCATTCTAACTCCTTAAGGCGCAAGCTTACAGGCACGCTTTCGCGGCCGGAATCTAGTATTCTCCGGCAGCTCAGGAATCTGTGATAGGCATTGTCACTGCCAAGTCGGCCGATGGATATCGAGTGGATATTGGAAGCGCTCATACTGCTTACCTTGACGCACTCTCTTTCGAGGGCGCTTCAAAGAGGAACAAGCCAAATCTAAAGGTATGAGTTATCTCAAGTGTGCGGCACCTGTTCTGACAGCGCGTATGACTTGTCAAGGTGGGAAGCACTATATACGCCCGAGTCTCCTTGGCGCATAAAGATATGGAGCCCGAGCTCGAATGCTTTGATGCCCAGAGTCGGAAAGCCGAAGGATTCGGGGAGCTGAAGGGTGGATTTGTGGTGCAATGTGGGCTTAAATTATGCCGTCGGTAAGATTTAACATTGACGTTGTCTAGTGGTGTTTGCGTATCATCCACTGACAGTGATTTCAGTCTTTTTGACCCCGAGTACTTCTTACTCCCAACACTCGGTGCTACCTTTCCGATTGAGGTCGTCATCGGTACGAACGGCCGTGTATGGACCAGGACCACAGACTCGCGTGGGACGATTGCCGTGGCTCGATGCATCGAAGCAGTGGACGCCCTTGCTTATGACGAGAGACAGATCAAGAGCTTCCTTAATACAATGGACCTCCCTTGATGACTTGGATATCTGGGAAAAGCGGTGCGGTTCCCTACGAAAGTATTCTCGCCATTTGGGAGGTTAATTACGATTGGGAAACTAGTCGACTGTTCCGGGTTTTGAAACGCACTCAGGTGGTACACCTGCACGAAGCTGGGAACCAACTTTAACTACGGTTTAACTTGTTGCACGCGACGTTTCATTCTCCAAGCTTCCACTCTCATCCTCAATCCCCCCTTCACTGCTCTTGGCACAGCCCCTCACCTATACCGCAAACGGGTGTGACGAGGCCGTGCCCAGACCGTGTAGGTGACGGCCATAAAGCAACTATAGACATTTAAACCGAATGACAATAATAGCGATAGTTGAAAGTGAAAAACGATATTGGAAGTCGAAAGAGAAGATAGCATGTAACGAATGGCGAGGAGCGACAGTGAGAGATTGACGGGGGGTTGCGGGGGAGGCTGGGTGGATATACAGTGTGGTATATGGTGTTTTACTATGCGGTTGTTGCTGCTGATTCCTTATCCTTGTGGAGCTTCTCGTCGTTGGTGCAGGGCGTTCCGGCTTCATCGTTGATTTGTGAGCGGTTCTCGGCCCACGTCGAGGGGGGGGGGTCGTTCATGGCAAATATGTAACACCACCGCCAGAATCACGATGTGAATACGTTGGCATGGAGGCACGGCGGCGCCTTATTTCTGATGTCGACGACGACCCCCCTGCTCCCGATGGTGAAGTCCCCTGAGTCGCAAACTTAAAAGTCGGGCTGGTTGCGGGCGAAACACCACCGCGTCGTGCCTCTTCTTGAAATAAGTTTAATTGCTTTCGGAAGTAATAGGAATATATGCCAAAAACAAAATATGCGGTGTGAACAAGATAATAGGGCAGGGATTGGCCGTAAGGAGATGAACCTACCAGGAAGAGGAGAGTTGTTGCTATACTGTTCGCAAGCGCGGAAACATTGCGTATTACATTTTTGAAGGTGACCTGGAAGGTTTTTTAATCGAATTAGGAGAATGGTCACCAATATATCCTGGAATAACGGCAAAAATGGTCAATGAAAGGACGTACATCGGTAGATGTCATGGAAATGATGGCCAGAAGCATGGCTGTCAAGTATATAGCACCGCTCTGAGCGAGCGCATTGATCGCTCCGTAGTAACGGTTCCTCTTAACTTCCTCCAGAGACACGATCCTGTTCCTGTTCGCAGCTCGTCCAACCCACCACAGCCGACCGATAATGAAGAGAGTGATGTATGTGGTGTGTGCGATGACAATGCTTAAACCCCACAGCAGCGCCGCTGCATTGATGGCATGGTACTTTGGGTCTTTGGGCCGGTGTGCCATAAGAAAGTCCGTGAAGACGACAATCATATAGACGATGAAATTCGACACCAACAGAAACGCGGGAAGGAGTATAACCCGAACGTTTCGAGACCTATTTATGCCCTCCAGGTGGTAAGACGGTGCTATGACAGCTGCTTGTCCGACTCACCAGATCATGTAGAGTCTCCAGCAGAAGAGACTATCGGATATTATTCCCTATTTAGTACAATAGTTAGTGAAATATGTGGACTGGCGTGAGGCGACTCAGGGGAACCGCACTGCAGTAAACGTCAACAAACTAAAACACGGCGATCGGGCCTTCGTGAGCCAGTATGATCCAATAAGAAGGTCATTTTTTACTCGCTGTTCAACCCCACGAAGAATGTAGTCAGTGAGCCCCAATTTCGCAGGTTCTCCTCCAGTGATGAACAGTGTGCGGTACATGGCGTAAAAATCGGCCGCTGATATACAGGGTAAAACTGATGAGTGGTTTGAACTGCAGAAAACCCGCACCACTGACCAAATCGGCCGAGCGTCAGGCAATATATGACGACGACGATCCAGCCTATGGCAGTGAGTGGTTTCCACCTCACAATCGGTGTCCACAGTGTCACCAGAAGGAGACATGTGTAGATCCCTGCAATGTTGCATTAAGCAACGTCAGCTGTGGTGGGTGCTCGGGACAGCGCGCCAAGCCACCAGGACAAACCAAACAAAGCAGTCTCAGCAATCTGTCCCCATAAAGTCCCCTGCTGGACATCCGTCAGCTTCCCTATCACAGGCATAAGATATAAAGAGGGTAAGAAACACGTTGACGTTGCAATTGTGGAGAAATGAAGACACCAAGGCGGGTAAACCTATTTACCAGAGGTCGTCGTAGACTTCAGTAGGCACGTGGAGAGAGGCAGCGCCCAAAATATCCATATTGTACGTATCGTCCCAAGCCACGGCGCACAGCGCCGGGTAGCCCCCACCCGATAGGGCTCTGCCGCTGCTGAACATTATTAGGCGAAAGGTGGCGGCTGGAACGCGATGATAGTTGATTGTTCACGTAGGCCGTCTACCAGCTTAACAAAGCCTTTAAAAGCACTTCTCAAGTGTACGGCACTTGTTCTGACAGCCCATATAACTTGTCAAGGTGGGAAGCACTATATACGCCCGAGTCTCCTTGACGCATAAAGATATGGAGCCCGAGTTCGAATGCTTTGATGCCCATAATCGGAAAGCTGAAGAGTGAATTTGTCGTGCAATGTGGGCTTAGATTATGGCGTTGGTGAGATTTAACATTGTCGTTGCCTGGTAGCTATAGTGGTCGCGTATAATCCACTGACAATGGTATCAGTCTTTTGACTCCAAGTACGTCCTACTCCCGATACTCGGTGGTGCCTTTCCGATCGAGGCCATCGATTGGTACAAATAGCCGTGGCTCGATGCATCGATGTAGTGGACGCCCTTGCTTATGACGAGAGACAAGTCAAAAGCTTCTTTAATACATGGACCTCCCTTGATGGCCTGGATATTTGGAAATAGCGGCGTGATTCCCTGCGGAAGTATTCTCGCTATTGGAGAGGTTATACCGATTGGAAACTAGTCGACTGTTCCGGGTTTTGAAACGCACTCGGGTGGTACGCTTGCGACCCCTCCTGCACGAAGCTGAGAACCAACTTTAACTACCTTTGAACTTGTTACACGCGGCGTTTCATTCTCCAAGCTTCCATCGGATCTTGACCTTTTCATTCTCATCCTCAATTCCCCCTTACTGCTCTTGGCACATCCCCTCACTTATACCATAAGAGGATATGACGAGACCGTGCCCAGACCGTAGAGGTGGCAGCCATAAAGCAACTATAGACATTTAAAACGAATAACAACAGTTGAAAGCGAATAGCGATATTGGAAGCCCAAAGCGAAGATAGCATGGAACAAATGACGAGGAGCGACAGCGGGAGGTTGATGGGAGGTTGCGGGAGAGGCTGAGTGGATATACAGTGGGGTGTATGGTGTTTTATTATACGATTGTCGCAGTCGATTCCCTATCCTTGTGCAGCTGCTCGATATCGAGACAGGACGTTCCGGTTCTACCGTTGGTTTGTGACTGATTCTCGGCCCCGGGTTGAGGGAGGGTCGCTAACGGCAAACACGTAACATCCCTGCCAGAATCGCGATGTGGATACGTGGGCATGGAGGCACGACGGCGCCTGATTTCCGACGTCGGTGACGACTCTATTTCTCCCGATAATGAAGTCCCCTGACGAGTCGCAAACTTAAAAGTTGGGCTGGTCATGGGCGGAGCGTCACCGTGCCGTACCTCGCCTTGAAACAGGTTCAATTGCTTTCGGAAGCAATCCGAATATATGCCGAGAAGAAACAATGGTTTGTAAGCAAGATAATTGGGCGGGGGACTGGCCGTTAGGAGATGGACCAACCAGGAAGAGAAGAGTTGTCGCTATACTGCTCGCAAGCGCGTCAACGTTGCGTATTACTGCTTTGAAGATGAACTAGAAGGTTTTAAAATCGAATTAGGAGGGCGATCGCCAATACATCCTGGGTAAGGGAAAGGACTAACATTCGTAGAGGTCATGGAAATGATGGCCAGAAGCATGGCCACCAAGTATATGGCACCACTCTGGGCGAGTGCATTGATCGCTCCGTAGTAACGGTTCCTCTTGACTTCCTCCGGAGACATGATCTTGTTCCTGTTCGCAGCATGTCCAACCCACCACAGCCGACCGATAATGAAGAGAGTTATGTACGTGGTGTGTACGATGATAATGCTTAAACCCCATAGCAGCGTTGCCTTATTGATGGCATTGTACCTTGGGTCTTTGGGTCGGTGCGCCGTAAGAAAGTCTGTGACGACGACAATTGTATAGACGATGAAGTTCGATACCAACAGAAACGCGGGGAGGAGAATAATCCGAACGTTTCGAGACCTGTATCCGGGTGGTAAGATGGTGCTCAAACATCTGCTTAACCGACTCACCAGATCACGTAGAGTCTCCAGCAGAATAGACTATCGGCCGTTATACCCTATATGGCGTATTAGTCAGTGAAACATGTGGACCAGCGTGAGGCGACCCAGGAAGGACACACTGCGATGAATGTCAACAAGCTAAAATACGTCGATCGGTCTTCGTAAGCTAGTGTGACCCAAATGAGAAAGGGAACTCTACTCACTGTTCGAATCCACGAAGAATATAGTCGGTGGTCCCCAATTTCGCAGGTTCTCCGCCAGTGATGAACAGTGTGCGGTACATGGCATAAAAATCGGTCGCTGATATACAAGGGAAGACTGGATGAATGGTTTGCACAGCATCCAACCTACATGACTAACCAAATCGGCCGAGCATTAGCAAATATATGACGACGACGATCTAGCCTATGGCAGTGAGCGGCTTCCTCTTCGCAATCGATGTCCACAATGTCACCAAAAGGAGACATGTATAGATCCCTGGGATGATACAGCAAGCAACGTCACCTGCGGTTGATGCCCGGAACAGCGTGCCGAAAGTGCCAGGACGAACCAAATAAGGCAGTTTCAGCAATCTGTCCCCATAAAGCCCCCTGCTGGATAGCCGTCAACTTTTCGATGACAGGCATAAGATAAAAAGAGGGTAAGAAACACTTTGAAGTGGCGATTGGAGAGGAATGAAAATGCCAAGGCGGATGAACTTATTTACCAGTGGCTGATCATCAGGTCGTCGCAAAGAATGTAAGCAACTGCCTACCGGGGTCACAGTCTCCACCAGCCCTGATACAACCCTCCTTTATTTTAATGGTTTGCTGTGCGCACACTTAAGTTAAAGCAGGTATAGTCAGCACAGCGAGATGGGACCGCAATTCGGGTCCAATGTCATCAAAATAAGATTCCCACACATCCTCTCCGAGATCCCGTCCGAGCTGGAGAAACCCCTGAAAGTTCAAGGTGTTATACACTACAAAGGCCGACAGAGACCAGTTTCGAGAGCAGAAACCGTAATGTATATATATATGTAGCTAAGTGTACGAGAAAAATCATGCAGTTTAGCGTGAAACCTATCCCTTTTCTGGTCAAGTGTCCTCAAGCCTCGAGCGCACAACCAGATCTCTGAGGCTTAAAATGAGTGCAAAGCAAGTGATATACCTGGTGATGTGAGTTGATTTGATGACCATTAAAGCGATGTATTCGCTTATAATCACACTTGCAGTGTGCCGTGAGGGTCATGTCCCGCTTTCCCTCACCTCACGACATCAGAGAGTACCAAAAACTCTCTCAGCAAGGTTTAAACCAATCGGAAAGCAGTAGCACATTCCCTCAGCTTTGCGGAGCTTGAAACTAATCCCTTAGCCTCAATTCCGCGTGAATCACGTACTCTTTGTGGGAGCACTCAGAAATCCCATCTTCAACAATTTATACTTTAAAACGTGATCTTCATGTATCTCCAATATATGTAATAACCAGGGAAGTTGATCAATGATTTAGGTACAGAGTGACAAAGAGAGAAGGAGAGTTGGATCCGAGTGGCAGTTGCTTCAATAAGCACGATCTGATCATCCCATACATACGACAACCAATTCTCCCGATAAAGATATTTTTCTCGCATGTGGGGTGGGCGTGACAGCGGAATGACATACATGGATAGGCAAAGTAATAGTAAGGGGACAGGGTTAAGATCGAGAGTCCCGGGGCGAAACATAGCGTGAAGAGAGAGAGAGAGAGAGAGATCAATTTGAGGGCTTAGCGTGAAGACGAGTGGTTACCAATGACAACATACAAAGATTCATTAGTGAGAGTGTACCGAGCGAAAGAGCCGGAGGGCAGAGTGACCTAATGAAGCATAGACGCCAGCAGGTACGGGCGATCTTATGAGCATTACTATAGTGGCTTAGGCTGAAGGAGTTTTACAGCGGGGTCACAAGCAGTCGAATTTCAAGGCAGACTTTCATTGACGACTGGGACTGGGGTAAATATTAGCATATATGGTCCAGGGTTTCTTATAATATCCGTACTGCATATGCCGTTTCAAGCCACAGCGCACACAGCCAGATAACTCTAACCCGATAAGACTCCGCCGCCGCTGAACATTATCCAATGTAACAGGTGGAAGGCGGCGGCTGGAACGCAATGATAGTGTATAATGCTCTGAAGTAGGCCGCTTACCAGCTTTTGAAAGCACTCGATGATGATAGCCCAACCAACGGCCGTCCATGCTACAAACCTAGTGCACATCCAAGCAACAACGCATCAAGCAGCATCAGGCAGCATCTTTGGATGGTTTTGAATAACCACGCATCGTCCTTGGCTGAGGCTGCGAAACATATTTCAGGTTACAGACTCTTACGGGCATCAAGAGATACTAGCGGTAACATCCAGAGTCGCAAGCTGAGAAGCAGAATTCAACTTGCAACTGCAGTTTGGTGGCAGCGTAACCACAAAGAGGAATTTGCGCATGGGCGATACAGCGTCTACGTTTCCTGCGCCAGATCAGGCTGCGAAGACTTCCCTGAAAAAAGCCCTCGCTTCAATTAATAGACTAGACTGGAATGACCTGATAGCGGATGTCGACGATCGACGGAAGAAAGATAGGGGCTTAAGGCGTCAATTTCGGTGTTTATCGCACTTTACGGTCCTTCTTGATCGCGTAACTTTACCCCACCACCTCCATCGTCCGTTGAGGACCCCTTCCCTGTGTCGAATTCGGTAATCGCGAGCTAGGGATGGCAGCTTACTATCAACAACCTCGCCAGAGAGCCCCATTGCCAAGGGAATCTCAACTTGAAGACAGCAGGAGCCTGGGCGCCTCATCTCTCACGCCGCACGAAGTTCAACAGCTTGAATCCTACCTTATCTTCCCCGAACCGACCAGTGCAGCAGCACCCAACCGTATTACAACCGGTACGAAATTGACAGCCGTCGAGTCAGAGGCCAATGCCCCAGCACAACTCTCCCCAACACCATCTTCTCTGTTCTCTGTCCAAACTTCTCTCCTCGCTTCGATTGCTCAGCGTTCCAGAAGTCGAGATTTAGCATTCGCCGACCTGACACATCGGAGTGCAAGCCGCGAATACGAGTATGCTCCTTCAACTTCGAGTTCATTGAGTGAATGGGAGGAGTTGAAAGGCCCTTTACCACAGCCACCTTCGAATTTGCTCTTATCGCCGGCGCGGGGTCGCCGAGGTCGCACGAGACCTTCACCAACGCGCTCGCCGATAGGCCTCGGCGAGGAAGCAGATGGGAGCGCCCAAATCGCTGGCATAGGTTGGGATTGGACATTGGACAGGGAAGCCGAGGCGGAAATGGCGATAGGTGGACCACCAGATGACTTACTGCTAGGATTGCGATGGACGACTGCTCGGTCATCTGCTGGGAGAGAGGAGGGGAGCCTGTCGAAGGGTGACGCAGAGACGTGGTACGAGGACGCGTTGTCTCACTGGCAGCCATCGCATGTGGGAGGTCCCATCAACGAGGACGATATATTGGTGTATCCAGGGCAGCCACTGGGCACAGAGCGGAGTACAACTACCACCACCGCCTCTCGATACCCAACAGCAGAGCTGCAACAGTTCCGCAACTCGATACAAAGTTATGGACAGATGACCCATCGTCGCAGGAGTCGAACCTTCCGCCCTACGTCTCCCACACGCCACCGACAGCGTTCCCGACCCCCAAACTCTATCGCAGCTATTAGCGCGCTGGACGAGCCCTCCTCCCCCGCGATACCATCCATCTTCTCATCTCCTTTCCGTACTTTCCTTCAAGCCTTTTTCGCCATTGATCAATCCACGTTGGACCTCATCGACAATTATCCCACATCAGAAAACGGAGACGTTAAACCGCAAAGTACGACCATTTTCGATCTTCAAGACGATATTGTGAAGGGTGAAGAAACGGAACAAACCACAAGGCGTGACAGCCATCTCGGGCTCCTCAACCCGCCGGAGGACTCAGCTCAGACGACAGATAGGATTCTTAAGAAGGGATTCATGGCTACAGATTTGGTCACCCACACGAATCCGTTCGCGCTGCCCTTCTTACTACTGGAGATGGGCTGGGAGTATGGTGTGAGGAGTCTCGTGACGATCAGTAGTGTTCGTGGCAATCGCGGTGGGGATCAGAAGGAAGTCCTTGAATTTTGAACACAAGTTTTGCGTGCAAGGGTTTTACGTCGCGGACACATCTATATTATTTACCCGCTCCTATTCATATTGTTCCCCGCTCCATTGTGTTGAAATAGAGTAGAAAAATCATACATGACGGAGAACATGTATATGATGCCATGCCATTTACACGTTTAGAGATACCATCACAATTCCACCAATTCCACGACCAGGGCAACATTCCTCGCACTCCCCGTCTTCTGATCAAATACGTTCACCATCTTGACAGCCACTTCTTGGTCCAACTCCTCCCTCAGATACATCCACCGATCTATCACAATCAGGCTCTCAATCACCGGACCCAGCATGCACCTCAGCACGTGCAAGAGCTCCAACCGCTTCACCAACTTCTTCTCCTCCACATCAACTTCCCCGCCACCATCACTATCACCATGATCGGCTGCAAGTAACACCTCCCGATCTGCCTTTGAGTCCAACCGCGCGGCAGCACGCCGAAGGTACTCCCCCCAAGAGCTATAAGCCGCATCGTTGAACCGACCGACTGCCACGCCAGACTTGAACATCTCCCCTCCATACTTAGCAAAAAAGAGCTTCTCGACTAGGGCGCGAAAGACGATCTTGCGGGTGCCAAGTTGGAAAGCCGCGGGGTCTTCGAGCCAGGAGTGCGTGACCTGTGCGGCGAGGTGAAGGTGCAAAGATTCGAGATGCAGCGAACTGAAGAGTGGATGGTCTCGGACACATCGAGACATAGGTACATCTGTTCGCATACGACAAAAGGGCTATAAGTTAGATGAGATATTCCGGGAAAGGTAAACCGGAATCAGACCTCACCACGATCAATGTCTCGGATTTTGTTGTAGCAGCAGCCAACTATAACTATACCGGCGCACTTCCATGTCCGATCTTTCGGTTCATCTCTCGCCTCCTTCTGACTGCGATATAGAGTCACAAATGACCGCAAGACCGCGGGGGTCAAAGATCCACAAGCGTGCAGGCCAGTCAAAAGCACTGGCATGGATTTGGACGTCACTGCTTCCGCATCAGAGCCGCTCTCAACCCATTCCCCAATCGCTTGCGGAAGAGTCACCTGGTCCACGAAGACCGTAGCTCGAGTGACCATGCCAGAGGACGGAGGAGGCTGATCCTCTACCTCCTGGGTCTTTTGATCTTGCTTCCCGTTCCCGCCCTTCTTCTTCCCAGAGAAGACCTTGTTCTGCCACCACTTGAGCTGGGCCTGCCTCTTCACAGCACCCTCGGTCTGATGATCGTCCGCGTCGAGAGCAAGGACATTGAATGAGAGCGGTGGGATTGCAAGGTTCCTCGTGAGATACTCCTGACCAGCCCCGATGTCGACAATATGGTGAATCGACCGAGGAACTTTCATTGCGGATCCAGTTTCTTCTGATTGATCTGAGACGGACTTCAAGAGACTACACATCCTCTCGACCTCATGTCTCTTCTTGGGCGATAAACCAAAGTTCTGATCCTCAGGGAGGCAAGCCTCGGAGTTATAGGAAGGGATGTCAGAGGGAAACCGAGGGAGGGAAAGTTTGTGAATGGCTCTTATGAGGCCCGCAAGTGATTCAGGAACCTATGCAAAGGCATGCACGTATTAGTTGGTGGCGTGTGGCGCACCACAGAGTGAAATGGCTCACACATCCTTGAGCATGTTCAAGTCATTAGTCACAAAGGAGCGCATCACGACATCGATACCGACGGTGTCGATCCAAGGCGAGTTCCACCAGTCGTTCCACATCCCAGGGATCGAATCAATGTGACTCAGAGCAGCAGTTCGGTTTGGGTGATGAACAACAATAGAATGAGCGAGACCGCCTGTAGAGATGAAAGCAAGAAGGTCCGATATATATTTCCCTGGTTCAGGTTGCCTATTGGTCACGTAATCCATAGGAAGCAGGAGGTCGATGTTCATGGTGGAGAGTGAAGAAAGCAGCTAGCTCAAAGCCTGGGAAGCTCGACACAGTTGCGCTCCTCTCCTCTCAGTTTCGCTACTCAGTCCATCCGCCTCATCCTCGCCGACTGTGAGATATATGGTCGCGGCCAGTCACGCGCGGTGATTGCGTCGTCGCGGTCTACTGGAGCCTCCAGTAGTGTGAATAGAGCAGGCACAGCTATTCGATGACCCTGCTAGCAGGTACGACGCCATAGTTGCCAGCGACGCTATCGGTATGAGACTAAATCTGTACGCACAGCCTCAGAAATGATAGGCTATCATGTACAGAGTGATTTTTACTAACGTAACGATGCTGCTAATTAGGAAAATCAAGCGCATCATCTTCGCGAGCTTGTCTAAGTTCAGCAGTTTCGAAGAACTCCCTCTCTCTGGCAGTCAAACGAAGCGGGTCGCAGGCCGGGAAGCCTTATTTGGTCTATACCACGGAAATTGAGGTGAAGAGGTCACGACGCTGTACACCTCGGATCTTAAGCTAGACCTCTCTGCTCCACTGCCGCCTGTCCCATCTTCCATCATAATACCATCGCAAAACATGGTCGAATGTCTACCCAGTCTCCTTTCTCCCAACACGTTATTCGGTGATCCCATGAAATTGTTGCAAACCTCCATGCTAGTCCGTGCATCTTACGAAACGGGAAGTCGAACACAAGGACGCCACTCATTCGCAGGACTTCGCGGAGGAGTTCTACAGAGACCAGAGACCTCACCGCATTGCATTGTCTGACGTCCATTTACTGTCCGCTGAGCATGAGGGACCTGTTATCCTCATCGCCGCTACGAACATGGCTCGTGTATTCACTGTCAAGGCTGAAGTTTCCTTGAATCATCTCTTTAAGAATATGCTCTTGATTGAGGCCCTGCATATGGTTCAGAGGCTTTAGAAAATGTCGCAGCAAGGTGGCGGCTGGAGCGATGTGAAAAATGCGAAAGGTAGGGGATGAGTCGGCTGAGAAGAAGCGCGTCGGGTTGCCCTTGCTCGAGTTGCTACACAAGGCCGTCACGAGCCACACGTAGCTACTGAGACTTTAGGTAGCAGTGGCCGGGTATGCAGAGTTGACGATGGTTGTGACTTTCTAACACCAGAGGCCTTTCTACCTTCATTAGTCCCATCTCCCCTGCAAGTTTTGTTTGTACGACCCTTAATCTTCCCTCGTCGGCTCACCACATAACCTAACTTTGCGTTCTTTACACATATCTGTTTTATCGCTTCCGCCTCCCTCTTATATTTTTGTATTTTTTATATTTTCTTTTTGCTGTGGCGTCCGCTTGGTCCACATGAACTTTCTCATCGATCCCACGGGTTGGATTCGTCTCCTACTTGATCCTTGCCCTTGCGATTAACTTGTGCCCCAAGTTGGGCGGGTTCTAGAATCTAGATTGCAAGGCAGAGACCAGCGGTAAAAAATTAATCCGCGTCTTCTCGTGATTCTCGTCCATCCCGATAACTGCCTCATGCCGCCGGCCGCCACCCCACCAAGCACAATCATCCTCTCTGTACAAGACAGTGAGGCGCGCCTAAGGTAGTTTTAGCCATCCCATTCTTCTTGGACTCTTGTCTAGTGTGGATTTCAATCGGCATCTCTTCTCGTAATCTGTGCTTGATGGTAACGTGTGCTCAAGTCATTTACGATCCTCACACGAATGACCACCTTTCATTGTCTAATGCATCGACCTGATTGATGAGACGCCGCTGTGTCCATGGAATAACAATAGAAACACCATCGATGGATCCTTCTGCAATGATCGTCGTTTTGCCATGTGCGTGGCTCAGCACCACCCACGAGGCTTGGGTCCTGCGTCAATTGCTCAATCACTGCACCCTTTGTTCCTGGACCTCTTCATTTTGACTGACAGGTCCCGAAGGCCCATGCAAATCAACCGGCCGTAGGCCGAGGAATACGAGATCAGAAGAAACGGGGACCTACGATAAGCCGGCAGCGGAGATGTAGAGCAAGTTACACAACTGGCCTATCTTCAACGCCGCCAACCTCCGACGACCTTGTCACCACCGCTCTGTCATGATCCAAGATGCAGGTGGTATAAGATATCGCTTCTACAATGCTCAGTAGTCAATCATCAACTCCCCACATCTCCTCCACTTCCACAAGACTACCCAACCCCGCTCCTACACTCCTCACCCCAATCTCCCTCACACAACTCAAATGGACTCCCTCTACTTCATCAACACCATCTTCTCCTCCCTCTCTGCCTCCCAGGAGACTTCATCACATCCCACCGACGCCGACTCGGCTGGCGGTTCGACCATGCCCAACTGCGTCATTGCATAGGCTGAAGATGTTCACTTTCCAATTACACCGGATAGGTGAGAATTTGCTTGCCCATCGTAAAATTGTCCTCATTACTGACTACCAAGCTCCATTCCTCGCTAGGTGTTACACGTTGTATCCAGTAGCTTCCTGCATTCTTCGCCACTTCTCCGCAGGCTGTCAGCATACCTTTCCGTATATTATTATATGGTCGCACGTTCGGTTTTGCATCCGGGTTAGAAGAGTTACATTAGGAGTTGGAGGAGTGGTCTGTCGGTTTCGTTCTCGTCTTTACACAAATGTATATTGTCGCTTTCCTCCGATTCTGCGTGATTGAGCCTTCAGGATCAATACGCTAGGGACCGTGAATATCGCGGAGCAGGCTGGACTTCTAATCGGCCAGATGTATATTTTGAAGGCAAGCGTCAGCATTTCTGTGGCCGGGCCAGGTAAGGCCCTTTCTGTAGCGTACTCGCACGATATGGTAGTCGAATGATTAAGCCCTGCCATTCTATAGGTCTAGAATGTGCAGGTATGGATGTGGCTTCCTTGGGTCATATGGAAAATGCACGAGAGGATGATCATGCACGATATCGACAGGTGGACGAACCAATCAAGACCACCAACTAGCCCTACAATCCCATACGTTGTTGGCAGATCTGAGTTGGCCGCGAAAATGATTGAGCTAATACCGCGTAATTAATTCACAGCATCCGTCGGGCGCGATAGATACCAAAAGCTGGGACTGTGAGAGGAATGTTAATAGCGAAAGATGTAGCTAAGCGTCGCGTCATAATACTTCATCTAGGCCTTCTCCTTCAAATAGAGACCCGTTGAGATTCAGAAAAGGCCTTTAGCACTTGACCCAACCCATATCACGTATGTAATCGGTATACAAACCTATCCCATTGTAATAAACAGAGTATGCGTCCAGTTGGTCAACGAGAAAGGCTTTTCTAATGACTTTCACGTCTAGAGTCGGACGACTAAAGTTCACATATCTTATGTGGAGGCGCATCAGTTGTGAATGAACAAACGAGTCAGCGAAGCACGCGTGTATGTATGGATACTCCGAGAAGTTGACGAACAGGCAGACCTCATTCACCAGCGTTAGTGCCTTCATCCGCAAGTGCTAAACAAGCGAGTGTTAGTGGAACACGCGTATTTGCACGCTCCGAGAGGCTTCAGAGAAGGGCAGACTGACCTAATTCTTCAGCATTCATCTTTTCAGTGTCTTCGGCCGTTGCAGCTTCAGCTGAGTCCCGACTTGTATCAGACCTGGAAGCGGATTCGGTATGACAATTGCGTTCCCGCGCCAATTGATCGAGTAACGCTTTCAGATACCCCATTAGCTTGTTCAGAACCTGCTGCTTGACTCCAGGCGTGACGTCGGTGTTAGGGAGAGTCCAGGGGTATACCTTCCCGTAAGTTGTCGAATAACGAATCTCGGGATTCAAGGGTTGTAGGAACCAGGTGCAGGTGGCGCAACAGTGTTTCGACGTTCCGATGCTGTTACCTCTCTAATGTGACGCTCTACTTCAGTACATCAATTTTATACCACATTAGCCCATAAATAGCGGACTCACGATCGGGACTCCAGAGTCCTGAACCATCACACATGCCAGACAAGCCTCACGGTGTACGCTTCCCTGAAAGCTGCTGTCCCATTCCCTCTCGTTTAACTCGCCAATCAGACAATTGGGGATTTTGTCGTCCGGAGGCCTTGTCAGAGATATCCGCTGTGCCGCCCGTCTAATTAATTCTCGATAGCGTACGATGACAGCGCCCGAACCGTCCGATAGAGCGGAAAGTGTTTGTTGAAGAGACGCCTGTTGAAAAGGCTCGCTCGGAGAGACCGGCTCAACAACCTTGATGGGAATTGTCGATCGCGGTGGATGTTGACTTGTGTTTCGAGGCTGTGTAAAGCGCGAGGATAAAGGGCCAAACACTTCATCCAATGGCGTATTTCGGGTCCTGGAGACGCGGCGGTTTCAAGGGCAGGAATATTGTCATCCTCGCCGTCATCTTCCATTGCCCGTGGAGGCAGATTGTCATCTCTGTTATTGTCTTCCGTCTCCTGGGGAGGCAGACTGCCATCGTCGTCGTCTTTTACCCCGTTCACTTTCTCATCTAATGCAGGCAAGGGAGCTCCAGTCGACACGTTCCCTGCCAAGAGCTGCATAGAGTGCGTCTGAATGTCATCAAATAGTCTCCGAGCATAAGAATTTTCACTTACATGCTGTAACTGGAGTGTCGTAAAGTGCCGTATCATTTTAGGACTATACTGGATATCCCAAACGGCAACGCTATGATGTCCGAGCCAATAATTGTCTTCCGTGGTCTCCATCAAGTTGTCGAGAGGACATTAGATTTCGTCTGAAATATCCTTTCGCTTGTCGCCGCTGACAGGGCTGGACTCAAGTATTCCAGAAAGAAACGGAGCGATGGAGAGGACGAGCTGCTTGAAGACCCTGAGGACCTTTCCGCACCATTGCACAATGCTTACTCAGGCAACCAAGAATGTATTTCAGACCATGTAGAAAATATAGATACAGATCCTGGCTGCGGTTCCAAAAAGATTCCTGGCGCATGATAACGTGGGTAGCCTAGCTGGGTCATGCCACTAGCCGCTGACATGATCCCAACGACTGGATTCAACGTGAACAGTAGTTAGAGCCGGGTTGGGTCGGGCTGGGCAAGTTGCAATCATTTCTCCTGCACACGGAAGACGTCGCTGAAAGTCTGGATAGCTCGAAAGTCGTCAGAAAGGCTACGGTTGCTGTTATCAGCCCGAGGCGAGACCTGATCCGGTTTGGACTTTTCGTCTGTCGTTGAACGAGGAATTGCCGCTTTGAAGGTTCGAGACTCATTCTCCCTCGCTTTCCCTGGGGTCTCGGAACAAAGTGCCTCTAGCTTTAGATAGGTCGACTCCTTTGACGACACCACGATCGGGGAAATATCGCTGACCCAAGTGGAGAAGGCGTACATATTTAACATCCCTGTAGTCGTTCAAGTAAAACAATGTCATACAGTGATTCTAACGCACATAGCACGGGAGAAAACCTAGCGGTTTCCCAAGGAATCTAGGCTGGTCCTTCCGAGAAGATTATGTTATGGGGCTTTTGGTCGTCTCGTCCAAAGATGGCATTTCACCAAACTCAAAGCATATAACCGCTGGTAATGTATCCGAGTGAGGCTAAGCGGACGACATGGGGGCGGGTGTACGAGAAGGCTCGATGTGGGTGATAGCTTCAGGACGAATGTCATCTCAAGCTATCTGAAAGGATCTTGGGCGGTGACAATGTGAATTATCTGAATTAGGTAGGCATTCGAAGTGGCATTTCTGGTGTATGTACTGTCTCTAACATGTAACCTAGTCCCGATACCATAGTATGCAAGTATCTTATCACCGGTAACTCATCTGAAATACGTTGGTCGTGATTGGAGGGCAGCAGTGATGTGCGAGCGTGGGACAACTGGAGTTTGCAGTCTGAGAAAGAATAGCTCTCACACCCAGTCCGCCTAAAAATCCCCATCTTCGCTGGTCGTCGCGGCCTATTGCTCTTTCTGAATGGCGTCCAGTTTATTATTGAAACAAGGTCTTAGACGAGTCACAAAAGCTGTAAGTTGACTTGGGTATCAATTTGCATGTCTTTCCATTCAGTATTGACGTCAATCCAATTCTGTGCGATACAAAACAGCGCGGGATCCGCCAACTTGCAACAGCCGTGCCCAACTCGCCAATAACCCAAATCACTACCTTATCAAACGGCCTCACAGTCGCTACTGAGTCACATCCCCATGCTCAGACTGCAACGGTCGGAGTCTGGATCGACGCCGGGTCTCGCGCAGAGACAGATGCTACCAACGGCACCGCGCACTTCCTCGAGCATATGGCGTTCAAGGGTACCAACCGGCGGTCCCAGCACGCACTAGAGCTAGAGGTAGAGAACCTTGGTGCTCACCTGAATGCATATACCTCTCGGGAGCAAACAGTCTACTACGCGAAGTCCTTCAAAAAGGATGTGGGAACGTCTGTCGACATCATCAGCGACATCCTCCAGAACTCGAAGCTTGAGGCTGGCGCGGTGGAGAGGGAGCGGGACGTTATACTGAGGGAACAGGAAGAGGTCGATAAGCAGCTCGAGGAGGTCGTCTTTGACCATCTGCATTCCGTCGCCTACGCAAGTGAGTGATAGCACTTTATCTTTACCCAAAATACTGGCTAACCCACGTGAGTCTTATCCAGACCAGCCCCTCGGTCGCACCATCCTTGGTCCCAAGAAGAACATCCTGTCCATCAAGAGGGATGACCTCCAGAACTATATCAAGACCAACTACACCGCCGATCGCATGGTTCTCGTCGGCGCCGGTGGGATCGAGCACGAAGAGCTCATCAAACTTGCTGAGAAGAACTTCTCCTCTCTTCCTGTCTCCAAGAACCCCCTCCCACTCGGCGGCGTCCATGGCAAGACCAAGCCCCAGTTCATGGGAACGGAGGTCCGTATCCGTGACGACAGCATGCCGACCGTCAACGTCGCGCTTGCCGTCGAAGGGTGCAGCTGGCGATCCCCAGACTACTTCCCCATGCTCGTCCTCCAATCCATCTTCGGAAACTGGGATCGCTCCCTAGGCTCGAGCCCGCTCCTGTCCTCCAGGCTCAGCCACCTCATCTCTCAGAACAACCTCGCCAACTCGTTCATGTCCTTCTCTACGTCGTATTCCGATACTGGACTCTGGGGCATCTACCTCGTGTCTGAGAACACCAACAACTTGGATGACCTCATCCACTTCACGCTCAAGGAGTGGACGAGGATGTCGATTGCACCAACTAACGTCGAAGTGGAGAGGGCCAAGAGCCAGTTGAAGGCGAGCTTGTTGTTGGGTCTAGATGGGACGACGGCCATCGCCGAGGATATCGGCAGACAACTTGTTACCACTGGTAGACGGTTCAGCCCGAAGCAGATCGAGTTCGCCGTCAACGCTGTATCGGTCGAGGAGATCCAGCGCGTGGCACAGAAGTACCTGTGGGACAAGGACTTCTCGTTGGCAGCAGTTGGAAGGACAGAGGGTATCTTAGATTACTCTAGGATTAGGGCAGACATGTCGTCGATGACGTTCTAATCTCTGTCTTTTTTGCTTTTACCTGACTGGCCGGACGGGGTAGTAGAGTAGGAGGACCGGCCAAAATAATTACAACCCGAGAAAAATCTATTCCTCGCTCGAAATACATCGATATTAGGATGCGTGGTAACGCATCTCCAGAAGAGTGAACTTCCCTTCTTTACAAGTACTTGGGGTCATTCAGACCTTGGAGCGTGAATGACCACTATGTGATAAGGGCCAAGAATGCCTTTTACATCTGAAGAGCCAGGCGAGTCATCTGCAACGCGCCGTCCTTCGTTTGGTTACCTAAAAGAAAGTGGTCAGCCAGGATGAATTAAGTCCCACAATGCCTTGTTTACCTCCAATGAAGCCAGACGCGTGTACGAAGATGCCTCCAGGGACACTGGTGACCTTTGAGAGCTCTTCATCCCTCACTCCTCTCCAAGGCTCGGGGAGCGCCTTCCTGCTGATAAAACTATCTGGAGATTTGGGGACGGCTTGGATTCTCCAGTTCCCTGCAGTCTCGTCCGGGTAGACGATATACAAGGGTTTTTGGTCATCTGTGATTGCGAGCTCTTGCTCGAGTTCAAAGAGGTGTTCCTGTGGTGGATGCGATCAACGGGAATGAATGGATCAGAAAATGTTCAGCGATGAAGTTCAGCGAGGAATCCGACAAATAAGAGGGAGGAACGGACCTTCCATGGACAGAACTGCTCAAAGAGGATGATATGTCCGGACGGATCGACGTTGTTGCGCCCGTCGAGTCCAGCCTTGACAAGGTCCCGAGCTGGGAGCCAGGCGTTCGCGTAGTAATCCAATCGTCCCATAAATTCTTCTCCCGTTAGTTTGGAAGCCTTTTCGAATTGGGCCTACAATGTCAGAGGCGGGACGAGCTCGTAATTTTAGACCTTTCCTTTTTGACGATTTTGGGATTCATGCAATGACTTGAGCTTACATCAACGGTTTTAGAGTCAACAGACTGATTCCATGCTGGGTTGAGCCATCCAACGCGGCTGGAGAGGTCCGTCCGGCTGCGATACTTTGGGGAGAGGTCTGCGGGGTACTGCTGTACGCCATTGTCGATACCATCAATTGCTTCGATGAACTCCTGCATTGGCGAAGATCGGAGGAGCGCGAGATATGAGAAAAGCTATACAAGAAGGAAAGAGCGCAGCGCAGACTAACTTTATACATCTTCAACCACAGGATCTCAACCTTGGGGTCTTCAGGCGCAAGCCCAAGTCGACCAGCGATGATCTCTTTGCCGTAATGCCTTTAGGAAATATTATATGAATAAAAATTAGGATCTTTGCCGAGTGGTTTACAGGGGAAGCGGTCACAAACTTACTTGTAGATCAAACCTGCTGAGGACAGCTTCGTCCCGAACCCATTCTCGAAAGCGTGCTCGAATCCCCTCTGATGATGATCAAACCTCAACTTCTCCGGATCGTACACAGCGCCGACATCGACAACAATATCACAGGTGTCCAACACTTTCGGATCTCGGGTCCGCGTTAGATCTGTAGTTAGACGCACAAGTGGCAAACGGCGGGTCGAGGCGGTTCAACCAGAGAGCCAAAATGTGGGATAAATGCAAGCAGACGCACCTGCGCTTTGATAGGTAGGAGTCTGGCGCAGGAGATACACCGCTAGAGCTTCATCGCAATGGAAGGTCCCGTTATGAGTCCCAATCATCTATCACGGGGAGAGTTAAGTCACGATGAAAGTATAGTATCATCTTCACAGACCTTCGAAGGCTTGAGCCGTTTAGCTGCACTTTCGGTTGACGAGGCCATTTGAATTCTGCGTGTTCTATGGCCAGTGAAGGATATTGCGCTTGATACTCGAAATCGCATATACGCAATTGACAGCTGGCTCGTCTTAGTCAATTCATGCACAAATGTTGGACACGCACGTGATCCCCACAACGATCTTCGCAACTCAACAGGTTGAGATTAATTGCAAACGCCTCATTGACATTGAAAGACACATCACCACCCCTTCATTAGTCCACTTGAGAATCACGACTATTTCCAGGACCTTTTTATAATCTAACGGTAATAGCTACAAATCAAGCCCTATACCCCCGTCCAATTGTCTCCGCACATGCAACGACCACCCGTCACCGAGGCCGAGAAAGTAGCGCTGAAAACCCTCGCCGTCGCCCTCGCCGCCTCTGAAACTTTCTATTGTACCGGCGGGGCTCACTATGAAGAAGTTTCTGACGCTCTGTTGATGTGCAAGAGCGCTGTCGGACCAAAGTTTGTCTCATCGCCGCTTTTCGCCGCCTCATCGGCTGACTTACGAACCGTTGAGCAGAACATTTTCCATTAGAAACGTCATCGAGGGTGACCTGGATATACTGCATAACGACTGTGATGCCTCACACGTCGGTAAAGACCAAGACCCCACTGTAGATGGACTAGCGGTCCTCCTCTCATCCGATTTTGGGCTCAACTTCAATCCTGTGGATGACAGGACTGGCGTATTGGCAGCGATATCGGCATTCTCCAAAATGGGGGTAGTGGCCAGGATCCGCAATCTTAGCTCGTTCAGGTTCACTCAGGGCAAGCCGTCTTCTCTTTTGACCGTGCCTCACCGCTTAGTGTGTGCTGATGCTAATCACTTCTGTGGTTTCTAAAAAACTCTTAGGTGGATACATCAAGGTCAACGAAAGTGTTTTAAAATCCGATGAACGCCTCGGGACCCTCCTCATCGGGTTGTATACGCCTTCCAGCAGATTGCTTCTGCAACACGGTGGAGAACAGGTAGATATCGAATGGCCTCAAACGAACGATCAATCGGCGCATGGAACGCTAGTGCTCCCATGGACTTTCTTCTACTCCAAGGTCGACCATGGGATCCGGCTCGTCGAATCTGGGCACCGACTCATCCTTGTATACGACATCTTCCGCTCTCGGACCACGCACTATTCCGAACAGTCTCCGCTGCACGCGATCGATGTCCGAGAGAATCCGTTCTTAAAAGCGCTCGCTGCTCTGTTGCAGAACCCCCAACTCCTGCCTGAAGGCGGCGTTTTGGCCTTTGGCTTGGCATATGGATATCCGGCGTATGCCAAGAAATTTAAGCGTCGCTTTAATAATGACCACAATGTGAGCTTATCCTCCCATCGTTAGTGACCCACTCCCAGAGATGTCCCTAATATACTGTGCGTATAGGCGGAAGAACCGTCGCTGGCGGAGGAGACCGCAGAACCTGACGGTGATCGGATCATCTCTCTGCTTAAGGGTGAGCGCAGCTCTCGAAGAAGTGGTATTATATATCCCCATTGGAAGGCTGATTTTTATCATTAGGCAGTGATGCCATCTTGTACCGCGCACTGACAGCGTTGGGGTTAAAGATCCGCTTGAAGGCTGTTTACATGGAATATTGCGACGAGCTATACGACAACGGGACCCAAGCCTTGCCTCAAGACGACAAATTGATAGACGACTTCACCTGTTTCGAGAAAGTGAATCCATATGGGCGAGGGTCGCGGCATGTTCTGGTTGTCGCTGATAGCTTCTCAGGTATCGACGAACGTACCGAGATTGGCCAAGTCGGCATGGATGACACCCAGTTGGAGATATTGCAGAAGGAGCTCGGGGCTAAGATCGGGTCGGACATTATCTGGGTCAAGGCACCTGAAACTTTCTACGAGGCTAACAGCTTTACCAGTTGGATGGCTGTCGAGCATCAGTACGTAGCGCCTGCTCTCTTGGTAGATGTACCTGGGGTCGTTCAGGGGTCTCGTCTGCGTGGTTGAAGCTAGGGACTAGCAGTAGCCAGAGAGGAGAATTGTCTATATGAATCGTCAATTCAGTGAGCGGCCATCCCATTTGATTCATTGCCGCAGGGTGATGACCTGTCGGGTAAAATCACTGGGAGCATGCACATTTTCATTCCAAAACTATATTGGATAACAATGAATAGGAGGGATCGGTCATCGTATGAGGTTGGTTCGGCTTCGCTCTAATGCAGCATATGGACAGGGCTTTGGAACAAAAAAGTGATACAGTGGAGAATATGATGGCGAATGACGAGGTCCGGGCGGGTACAGATGCAGTGCGTCAAGGCCCCGGCGGGGCTTTTTGGCCACAAAATATCGGAGGTAACTCAGCTACGTCGAGACACCTCCAATGTCGCCATTGGAGCTCGAAGATGGCATAGACACGTCCATCACCTCTACGCCCTATGAGAGAAGATTCGGGAGGGATCAGATACTTGGAAGGGGTTGGATTTAGGCAGAGCAGCAGACCTTTGTGCGGCATGCCGGGCAGTTGTTTCGTCCAACTTCAAGCCACTTGTCCACGCAATCCTGATGGAAGACGTGTTTACAAGACATGATACGGAGATCCTCGTCTGCCTCGTAGTCGGACAAGCAGATGAGACACTATTGAAGCGGATCACGATTATTAATAATGAAATACGATCAGAAAAGAGACTTAAGGAACCCACCCTATCTGTTGTATTGGACGTGACCTTCCCTTCAGATTCATATTGCTTGAGCAACTCAGCCTTGATGATCTGCAGGCCAGCCCGATCGATATCCTCCTTCGATGCTACAGGAGGCTTCACCTGGCCTAAAAGATCCGCCAACCCCCAGAAGTCATCCTGGTCGAAGTGATTGAGAAGAAGATTAGGAGAGACAAGGATTGGATGTGTCTCGGGATAATATCCACCTAAGGACGGAATATCAATTAACAACACAATCAAAGGTGAGCTTTATATTTCAACGCACCGATCACCCAGATCAAGTAGTTCCTCGTCCCTTCACGAGGCTCAGGCGCACCAGTGGCGTTCTCCGCCGTAGCTGTAGGCACCGCGTTTGTCGCATGATCCACCTCCGCCGTGAGTCCACCCACTGCACGTCCCAAACGCCCAATGCGTGCCTCGAGGTCCGCAATACGTTGCCGGATGGTATCGCGTTCCCTCTCGCGGTCAAGCCGTCTCCTGGTAATCGCTCGTCCGACGATATCCGCCGCCCTCCCCGGCCAAGTCCGGTTCTCTTGATCAGCGCCACCTAGAGATGATGGTATTGAGGTATCATTCGCCCAAGGTGGCGAAGAGGATGGGAAGACTGGGCTGGTAGGTGATGTTGCTTGGTTGGTGTTTCCAGTTTGAGGGTTCGTCATTGCAGCGATGTCTTGCATAAGCACGGTGGGTGCCGTCCTGATACCGACGACAATAACAGGAACAAGAACCATGGAGTTTGGAACACCGGGAGATGGAGGAGAGCCAGCGGCCGAAGTGTTGGGAGTGGAAGAAAGGGGATTCGTCGACGACGGTGTGGGAAGTGCGGGTGAGCCCGGGGGTCTGGGTGCGGTATTCGCAGGTGCTGCAACAATTCGTGAAGGGAAACGATGCCTGTTGGATATAAACCAGATCAGCAATCGTTCACACCTGGATACACTAAAAATTCAACTCACATTCTCCACCAGTTCAACCTCGGTTCTATAACACCTTCCGCCGGGCGATTCACCAACAAGGTCGGCGTGCCACTAGAAGCGGATGCATCTAATGTTAGGCCAGGCGCCGTCGACTGTCCACTTGTTTCAGCGGATGATGACGCAGCAGGTGCTGCATCCCCATCCGTCGAGGGTAAAGGGAGGGGAATGCTAGCGCGAAGTTCCCTCCTTAGGTTGTTCCTCTCATTCAATGTCGCTCGTAGATCCACGTTTGTATCGTGCAGGAATCTTTGGAACGATCCCTCCGGTGGCAATAACGCCTCCAAAAGCCTCGCGCTATCGGTAGAGAACAACATCGGTGATACGGGGGTTGAGAAATTAGAGCCGGTGGTTATGGGGAAGCCACCTCCAGGTGGGCGTGTGGGACTGAGAGGCTCAGGAGTCGCGGTGCCTCCATTGCCGTTGCCATTGCTGCCGTCACGCTGAGCAAGAGCTCTCATCAGCTCGTTAGCGATCCTTTCTCGTAGGGTCTCGATCGGATCTCGAGAAGCGCTTGCGATTGCGCTATCGATGGCAGTGTCAGTTGCAGGTGTGTTTTCGGTATAAGTGTCTGGCCTGGCACCATCGATTGCCTGACGAGGAGAGCTCTCGGCTGCATCTAGTTCACTGTATGCCGATGTGGTGCTACCGCCCATAAGACGGTCTCGCATTGCGCCTATCATGCTGCGAGGCCGACTGCGATCCCTCGCTATGCTACTACCAGGGGTGTACGAAGACGAGGGTCGCGGCCTGGGTCCCGTACCCACAGAAGATGAACGAGGAGTGAGCTCCGAACTGGGTGATTGAGAAGTGCTATTAGGTGGCGTTGTCGTAGAGCTACTAGGTGCAGGTGCGACAGGAGGAGCAGGAGGAGGGAAAGAAGGAGCCGCTCCAGCGCCAAGTGCTGCTGCACTTCCAGCTGACGGATTTCCAGAGTTCGGAGGGTCGGATAGCAACATGTTCGCGGTAGCTGAAGCCGCCGCACTACGGTAACGTGGGGATTAGCACAACGTCCATAACAAAATACGGCAGGAATGATGCATACGTTAGGAGAGCTCCCAGCAATTCTGCCGCACTACTTGAGCTGTCCGAGCCTTGACTCACGCTCGTCCCTTGACCAGTCACACCACGTCCCAGCGGCAACTCAGGTTCCGGAGCAGGTGTTCCACTCAACATTGCGGCCGCTCTTGAAGGACTCATCCCTGCGGTCGCTGAGGACGGCGATGCCGTTCCAGGAGCGAGTAACTGCGATATTCTGTTCCTATCAATTTCTGCCATACCGTTCGTGGTTGTTGATGGCACCTGGGCGGAACGATTGGCGCCATCCCCTTCTGTGGATGGTGACGGCTCATCCGCGGCTTGAACGATTCCTTGAATAATCATGGTAGTACCAGCCGGGATAATTGGGAGCGGTGGAGGGAGAACCGCAGGTTGTTGTGGGGGCGGCGCCGAGGTGCTCGTCGGCGCACCCGAAGGCGCTGCGGTCGTGTTTGCGGTTGAAGTATGAGCGTCGGAAATCGGAGGTCGTAGAGTGTCTACGGGTGAAGGCAATGTAGAAGCGCGACCTGCTCTGCTACCGCCCGCCCTGCTAGCATCATCATGCCCGAAGGCCTCTAGTAAACGACTCAATATTTCTGTTGGAAGGTTCGAATCGGTTGGTTCGTTGTTGACAGCGTTATGGAGGTTTTCGGAAACCAGAGGTCGGGTTTCCTGAGGCTCCGCCGGCGCTTTGTGTTCTGCAGCTTCCGCAAGATCAATCGGATCTGGAACGGAAGTCGGGTCAACCTCAACACCAGCGCCTACTTCAGAGCATCCTGCAACCGCTGTAGAACCCGTGGCGGGATCTTCTTCAAGCGCCACAGGAGTTGCGAGCGATGAAGGGCTGGTGGTGGTCGATAAGGTTGAGGCTGGACGTGAAGTTGAAGAGGTGATAGGCGTCATGCTAGGCGTAGGCTCATCTGAGCCTGACAGCATGGCGATCCGACGCCGTATGGCTGCTCGCTCGGCTGCCAGGTGATCCATGGCCATCTCTCTCTGGGCCGTGATCTCGGCAGTTGAGAAGGTCGCTCCGCCTGAGGGTACGTCCGGTAAGCTTGAGAGTGTTGGTCGGCGCGAGAGACTGGCTGGGGAAGATACTGCTGAAGATGAGCCGGAAGCAAGGGAAGGCTGAGAGGCCGTGGGGGATGAGACAGCCGAAGGTAGTTTGGAGAGCGGGGATGGTATCGCAGCCGATGCTGTAGGCTTGATATCATCGCTACGAGTACTGCTGGACGCCGCTGTGTTATCTGGTGGTTGTACTTCTGCCTTCTTCTCTTCTCTTGGAGGCGCGGGATAAGGAGCAATCGCAGGTACTTCGTCACTTCCTGGCGCCCAGCTGCTCGGTCGAAAGAGATCTTTTATGTTCCTACTCCTTCTTCTCATGAAATCTGTCGCTGGATCGGCCGCAGAAGCTGTACGAGGCCTCGGGGTCGCGCTTGTGCCCGCCCGAACATCATGATCTCCATTTAACCGCCCGCTAATCTCGTTATTGCCTCCACCTCCACTTGAAGGGGCTTCAGGAATCACATCGATAGTACTCCGTCTCGTTATCTTCTTAAGGAGTGTAGATACTCGTCGTCGAGCAGGAAGCCGGGGATTGATGTTTGGCCCTTCCGCTGTCACCGTATGGTTGCCATTTGGACCGGCAACAACTGTCGTCTCTGTAGCGCTCGATGAAGGTCCCACAACAGAATTACGCTGAGCATCTGGACTAGCTGCGTTTCTTGATGCAGTCTGTCCCATGTAATGTCAGATGGGAGTAGCAACGTGAATTCTGGCGAGAGGCAATGCAGTTCGTCGTGAGAGTTGGTCTAGGCAGAACACCACCACAGGTCTGGGCGGTCTTGGAGGAGAGCAACCAGAATAGTTGGTTTGCTCGATCGGAATGTTCGGTGGTATGTGAGTTCAAATGGATAACGTAGATGTGGTGGAGTGATTGATGATGAAGGACATTGGGGTAAGGCCGAAAGTCGCGCGTAGTATCCTGTCATCTCCGGCGTTTGCCGTTTACACTTATGCTTAGTAGAGAGAAACGGAAACCGCAAGCTTTGTGGCCCGTAGCAATGATGGCGATGAGAAGCACGATATAGTGTTGACTGGGCAATAACGGACTCCACGAATTGATCGAAAGGGGCAAGTGAGGCGCAGTTACAACACCGATGATCCCCGAATCACTCGAGGTCTTGCTCATACGTTCTTATGATACTCTCACATTAAGAGTGTCGGATCTCCATCTTAAGGGTTCTCGTCGGAACGCTAACATTCGCTGAAGCCTCAAGGTCTACCATGTTAAATGAGATCGGTGTAGCAAGACTTTCAGATGAGCACTTACGTCCAGTGAGAACCGAAGTGTACCAACCATGAGGCCGCCACCAACAGAAACGTGTTTCTTCGCGAGAAGGACCTGATAGGAGGCGAGGATGCGTGAGCATCTATATATCTGCAAGAAAGCGGGCAGGGTAGGCATGGTGGATTCACCGAGGTAGTTGACCGAGACTATGTAGACACTGGAAGTCACTTAGATTGACTATTACAGAACGGTGCAGTAGGGTGCAGAGGAATAGTGTTTTATTCGAGGGCCGTTCTCTATGCAAGGTTCAACAACATTGATAGATTGGAAGATAGGCTCTGATTGGAAGATAAGAGTCATGGGTGCGCGATCATGAAAGCGCTTGTAGTGGTATTACGGAACCATGGATCTGGCCTTAGAAGACTTGGGCGGAGATCTGTGTCAAGTGATGAGGGCATGGGTTGGAACAGTCCAGGGTTCCGGCCATGTCAAGCGCCTACTATCATATGCCCTCCAAAAGTCATTGAGGGCTACATGCGAGTTATATTTCAACACTCGTAGGCGGAACATAACCTCCGAAGTTCCTGCCTTCCACTGAGACGCGTAGCCCAGGTTACTTCGGAAGGACAGAAGTCTACGAAGAATGCTCACGAATACTGCAGCGCTTGTTCAACGAGGCCTCTCCGCGTTGCGTTCATCTCTGCTCGGCTTTGCTCTCGAGTACGCCTGGGTCTTACCCCGCTATCCGTGCGGACGATGAAAGCTGAGACTGTACACCCCAAACGGCGATGGAGTTGAACAGCCGGTGTTGATCGCTTCTTGACGGTGAAGCCGCGAGCCAGGAACCCGGCCTACGCTTGACTCGGCCGATGCGCAGACTGGTCGTGACATGTGGGAAGTATCATAGTCGCTGTATTGGCCACACCATCACTTTTTATGACTGCCTTCGCGCCATTATCGTTTATTGGTTGGGTCACAACGCACAATCCATTGCGCCTCAATTTGGAGGTGGCGAGCATCGAGAGTAGCGCTGTCTGGGTCTTTCGACGCCATATCTAAGCGAGCTGCATGGGGTTGGTGATCGTTTGGTTCCGTTACGACCATTTCGCCACCCACTGTTCATGCAGATCGTAGGCGATGGCAGCGAGGGGAAAGGTGTTGCGCAGGGCACCTCACACGTCGATCGTGACCTCAACCCGTTGCAGCGAGCGGTTGCCGAGAGAACCACAAGCACACGGAAGCTGACAATGAAAGACACAGGGCAGGAGCGGGGGCGTAGTGCAAACCGCCTCGAGACTCCGAGACATACGCATCGCTATCCCACATCAAAGGAGTCCAATAGGCGGCCTCCACCAAAAGTCGCGCCAGCATCAAATATACCTGATTTCCGAGGGCACAACAAATCGGGTGACTGTTCCGTCGAAACGTCAAAGCAGGGCATCGAGGTGTTTGCTGCGGAATATTCATCGCCTTGGGGATAGGGTATCCCTGGCCGCGAAAGGTCGTACAAATCATACACATGACAGGCCAAGTCCGAACGATGGTATTGGCGACCGTTTCTATCATTCGCTATGCAACACCTGCTGCCTTCATCTTTGCTACCAGCTCGTCTACATTGCCGACCTTCGGGGGAGCAAGAATCCAGTTCAGAGGGGAAGCCGTAGAAAAACAAGGAATTTGGAAAGGTCGAAGTGACTTTACCTTTGCCCCTCCAACCCGTTTCGGTGGTTCCGTCACTTTGACCGTCTCCAACCTCGGTGTCAAGTCCACGCCAAGATCTTTGGCCGATATCTTTTCTATTGGCTTCTTTTTAGCTTTCATGATGTTGGGCAATGACGCGTAACGGGGTTCTGGAAAAAAGGATGTCAAGCATGACTTCAAACGCGGATGACGTTTAGGTAGGAGCCTCACCATTGAGCCTGTGGAGTGCATGTCCAATGGAAAGCTAGGTGAGCGAATGCGCATTATACAGGTGACATCAAGTGACGCACCTGAGATCAGTAGTGATAATGGCCGGCAACCGGACTTTCATCTCCTCCAACCCACCATCCACCTCTCTCGTCACTTTGACCTCCTTATCGCCATCTAGGAGCTCGACCTTGCTCGCGAATGTCGCCTGGCCCCATCCCATCAATCCAGCAAGCATTTGACCCGTCATCCCATTATCTCCATCAATGGCCTGCTTTCCCATGATGACCAAATCAACACCAGCTGTATCCTTCTTGATGATAGCAGCCAGGGCCTTCGCGACACCCAAGGGTTCCGCTTGTGGGTCTTCCTCGCCGATTTCAACATGAACACCTTCATCGGCGCCGAGTGCCAGGCCAGCACGGATAGTTTCTGAGGTGGCTTTGGGGCCTATGCTTACGAGTTTGATGTTCTCGATCTTGTCCTTGTGCTTTTCTCGGAGTCGAACGGCTTCTTCCACGGCTGTTTACAGTGAATTTTGATGGGCAACAATGAGCAGAGGGGTCTAAATATCAAGCATGTTCGCTAATTGAAGTCCGTAGCATACCTATCTCGTCGAATGGGTTCTGACGGGGGTAGTGCAACATGAGCGACAATCAGACTAGCTCTCAATGAGCAGCGCGCGAACGTGCTCACCATCGAGTGCTTCACTTTCGTATCAATGCCGGTCTGAGATGGGTTCACTCGAATCTTGACGGTGTAGTCGACACACCTAAAGATATCGATACATATGTAAGGAGTACATCACTGACAACGGTTAAAGATAATTCTCACCTCTTAACCGGCACTAGCAGCCTCATGAAACTGGGTGGACTGGGTCTCATCCTTAACAAAGTTGGACTAGTATATAAGAGGTTGAAAGTGGCCAGGAAGTAAGAGTGTTTGCGCTCTGCGGGTGAGGAATGGGATGTCGAGGAAATTGTAGGGGCCTCGAGAGAGCCGAGCCTGGTCACGATCGAGATGTCCAGCCGGAACACGTGAAAGAGATCGCCGCGCTGTGCGCTACTTGTAATCTAGACTACAACGACATCGCCCACTAAACTCCTTGCTATTGCAATCGAAGGAGGGACGACTGGGACTGAGATAAGTCATAAGTGATTAAAATACTCGGGCTATCCATCAAATAAGACCGGAGCTCCGTCCCTTCTCAGAACCAATGGAACGAGGTAAGTTTAAGCAGGTTTATCCTCCAGAATCTTAGTGTTGACCTTGAATTCGTACTATGGAAGCCTTGAGGATGCCAGAGATTGTTGGCTATATCCTTCAGCAGGTGGACAGGTCGAGTCAGGCGTATGCCGCACGGACTTGCCGATTCTGGTCTTGCATTGCCCTTGATTGGCTATGGCATGATATGGACAGCATTTATCCACTCTTTGAGATACTCTCTCCCTTGGAGGTTTCTGACGGGGGGTTCTGGGTGAGTCCCTATGGTTGAAAGTTGTGTCATTAGGGAGTCGCTGACTCGGATATTTAGCATTTCTCGCTCAGTTTATCTGGCCCGACGTGGGACCATGCAAAGTGGGACCATTTTGAGGGCTACGCGAGCAGGATCCGTTCTATCACTCACGACCAAGGGCAAAAATACAGAGATCAAGAAGCAAGACCGTCCCAACGCCTCTTCGTCGATGTCGTTCAGGTCTGGCATCATCGAAGACCCATGACTCCCCTGCTTTGTAACGTCTTCGACGTCAAATGGATCTGCAGAGACACTAGGTCCCTATCTCCTGTCTTACATTTCATCTCACCATCGGTCACCAAACTCGAGATCCGTTGCGACGCCATTGCAGCGTTCGATTGCTCTGTCGTCTTTGAGAAACTTACACAGCAAAACTTGTCTCTCGACACGTTCCTCTTCGCTGCGGAGCGCCCTAGCCGCGACTACGTGCCCAATCTCGTCACATTCCTCCACGGTCAGAAAGGTCTCGTCACAGCTTACCTTCCAGCATTCACCGCAACTCGTGAAATCGTGAGCGTGGTCGGTGGCCTCCCGCTCTTGAAGTCCTACGCTAGTTACAGCTTGGTACAATACCAAACGCCGATCGAAGCTGGCATGTGTTTTAAGTGGGAGCCGGGTACTTTTGAAGTGTTAGAGAAGCTGGGCTTTGAGGCGTGGCCTTGCTTAATGGATGGCATCACGCAGCTGCAAGGCCTCCATACAAAGAACCTGCGTTCCCTCAAGCTCGCCTGCAGATCGACCTTCCACACTGGCGAGCTTTTTTCTCTCACATCCACCCTCGCGACCGTACACGACAATTTGACTCACATCACCCTGGCGTTGTTCGCGCGGGAGGACATCAATCTCGTTGCGGAAAGTATCAGTTTCGACTGTATTCGGCCCCTACTACAATGCGGGGCATTGTCCGCTCTGAACCTGTGGCATAGCCGAGTTATGGCGTATACGCAAGGTGAAATAGCCGCTATGGCATCCGCTTGGCCCTGCATGGAAACCCTGCAGTTCTTCCATGATCCGGTTATTGGTTTCGCACCGGAGATGGGACAACCGCTAGAGACTGTGGCGACTTTCATCAGAGAGTTCCCCCTCTTGTCACAACTGGGTGTCTATGTCAACATTGTGAGCGCGAAGATACCGGAGACGCTGAGAAGACCACTGGCTACTACCCCAAAGCTCAAATTGCTCGACTTCGGTACTTCACCTTGCGTGATGAACGATGACCTGGCAGTGGAGCGAAAGATCTCGCTATATCTATCCTCGATTACAGCACCCGGCATAGAGATCTGTGGCCATATGAGTGACGGTCATATACGAGGTTTGGAGATGAGCGAGGCTGATGAAGCAGAATACGATTCACGATTCGGATTCTGGTTCGACATCGGTACCAGAGTCGAACTGGTTCACGAGGCCGTGCGTCAAACAACCGAAGAGATGCGCACACTCGCTCTTCAAAACCGTGCATTGCTGGAGGAAGTTCAAACGCTCCGACAATCGCAGGGCCTCATGTTAACGGTGCGTTCGCTTCTCGCTTTTCCCTTCCTACTGCGATATCTTACGACTCTCTGGTCTGGTTGTAGCCTGTAGAGACAAGCGAGCAGTTTGCATCTATGAGCTTGATGCCATAAATAAGCTATAGGGCTTGCGGAACCACTCATTTCAGGGTACACAGGTATTGAACGGGAGAAGTATTCCATTCCACTGGCAACTACCCATCGACATCCGTATTGATTTCCTCACGATTTGGTTACCTATGATCCTTCACGATATATAACGATACTACAAGCCGAAGCCGTTGATATGCATCTCGCCCCTCGCTACCACTACAGACCCAACCTATATTTGCTCATTCGCCTTGCTCCCAAATGAGCTCCAAGTCTCCGCCTCGTCCCCCTACTTGCCTCGCCTGAAGAATCTTCCCTGCCGCTATACGGCTTCAGTACAGCACCAACAAGCGATGAGCAGAACCGATGACCAGCGGTCCTCTGCTACCGCAAACATCGGGCTAAACACTCTTAAGATGGATCTCGGTCTCTCGGAGTACTGGCTAATTATCCCCCGGACTCAGCGATGGCCAGTCGTGACTTACGGAGGGATTGGTACATTGTACGGCGAGGTATTTGTGACATAGCAAATGCTCTCCCCTACACATCACCGGCATACCATTGTCGTCTCTTTCTCTTTTTCTACCCACCACCATCTAATAGCATCATGCCTCGTGGGTCCCGATCTCAAACGAGACTCGTACTCGAAGTTCTGGCTCGTGTCTCACCTTTGGCTTGTACTTTGTGCAGTTCCGGAGCCTGAATCTGACCAGCTTATTGTCCTCATCGCGTATGATTATATTGGCTTGTACATGAACATGATGATGACTGCTTAGAGAGATAACTCACGCGCCATAATAGCTTTGAGGAGAATGCGAGTTAACACTGTGGTGTAGATGTTCAAAGCCTGCGAAATGCAGACATGACATTTGAATATTGTCCAGCCGATTGCCACCTCCACTGACTACTCCGCCATCGCGTCAGGCAACATGGAAAGAGGCATGTCCCTTTAATGAACCTGTGGCTTTTCGCATCCTAATGCATTCTTGCTTATAGCTCTCGTGATTCCCGAAATTTTGAATGAGATCTTGAGGCATACCGATCTGCCTGCACTAGCCCAAACGGCTCAGACATCCCGACGTTACAATAAGCTCTCACTGGATTGGCTTTGGAAGTCTTCGGATGTCTATCCACTTTTGGAGCTTCTGGCACCTCTAACTTTGGTGGATGATCAATGGGTATGGATGGCTCCTCGCCTCTTCTCGACTTCTAGCGCCTAACGGACGTGATCTTGGCAGCACTTTTCAACGCCTCTGTTCGTCGTAGACTGGGGTCGATTCAATAATTACGCGCGACGCATTCGTCACCTCGACTATTGCGATACAGAGAAGCACCAAGGTCTCTCCGCCATACCATCCCCACAGCTCTTCTCAGAGATCTTCCTTCACCGCCCAACATCTGACGGCGCTCTGCTCCCTAACCTCGCTAAAATCGAGTGGAGTTGCAAGAATGCTCAATCACTCCCCCATCTGCTCCCATTCCTTTCCTCCACGGTTAAGACACTCCATCTCACCCTCGACGCCCAAATCAATGAAACGTGCGCCGAACTCCTCAAGAGCCTTACTCGAAGACATGTCTCTCTCGAACACTTCACGCTATGTATACGGGAGTACGACGAGCTTCTTCTAAATAGCCTTCCTGCTTTCCTGGCCAGTCAGCTGGAGCTGGGTGTAGCACGACTCCCGCCCTGCTCTGCCACTCGTGAGGTTGTAGAGGTACTAGGTCGCCTTCCCTTACTAAGGGAGTACGTCACATGGGACTTCGTATCGTACCGAGCACCTATGGACTCGGATACAGGGATGCAGTTCGACTGGGAAGCTGGGAGATTTGAACACCTTGAGGAGCTCAGCTTTACCACAACGTCCTTGACTAGAGCGTCGAGAGTCGTTGAGAAGCGGTGTTCACCGGTCCTTCGCACTCTTATGCTTACGTGCCGATCGACCTTGGAAATTGGCGCCTTCCGTAGCTTCTCCGCCACGGTGGCCGCGACATACCCCAATATTACGGCCATTCACATTCTTCTGTTCTCCGATAGTGCGAGCCCACAACCCGAACCCATCGGCTTTGAAGACATCCGCCCCCTACTACAGTGTACAGCACTTTCTACGCTTCGCATAGGGCATAATCTACCGATGTCATACACGCATGATGACGTCGCCTTGATGGGCGCGGCCTGGCCACGTATGCGGACCCTTCAACTTTGCGAGGACCCAACCAGTCATGAAGGGTGTGGTCAGTCGCTCCAGACTGTCCTCGCGTTCGCCCAAGCGTTCCCCAAGTTAGAAACCTTGGCCATATGCATCACCTTCGGATCCGTTGCCAATGCTCAACCCATATCACAGAGTCTACCAGTGGCGGAATGGGATGTCCTGGACTTTGGAACTTCTCCCACGGAAAACGACGATATTTTGGCCGCGGTCAATAGGGTTGCATTATTCTTGACAAGAATCTTGCGCCCGGGCGTCAGCATTCAGAGTGGGAGAGGGCGGGCCCACGTAAGGACCACAGCGTCTACCACGGAAACTGAGGCTGAGGACGAGACTAGGGAGATTTTCTGGTCTGACGTTTGCTCCACTGTGAGAGCGATGCATCTTGGTAGGAAGGAACTGGAGGAGGAGAACCGGTCACTTTCGAGCAAGAATCGAGAGTTGCTGGAAGAGATCAGCAGGCTTAAGTGTCGGGATCTGGAGGCAGAGAATCGAGACATCCTTGCTCTGAATAAAAACCTAGTTCAAGAGGTGGAGAGGCTTAGGACACGCATCCCTGAGCTGGATCACGGTCAGTTGAATTTTATTATTCGCTTTCTGAATCTGTTGCTCATACGAGACTACTTTCCCTGCAAGCATTATTGTAGTGAAGAATATCCGCACTTTCGCGATCTGATCACCTATCCGTGCGTTGTACAATATACAGAGTTACCGATCTGAATCCTGAGGGCCAATAAACCACTAAAAACAACCCCAGCGACTCATCAACTAAACCGAGGCTTTGTGACCCAGAATCCAAAGCTAGCTCAATTCAGACCGTCATCGAGCATCGAAACATCCTTGAGACTAATCTATTGATAAAAGATGGTGGCTACAGCATAGGGTCTGGGTCGCTCAGAGGATGGAATTAAATGTTGGGCTCTTTGAAAATTTGAGAAATTGAATGTCACAATTGCAATCGTTTGACCATGGCCTGTGAATGAAATATGTCTTGCTTACGGTTAAATAATTCGCCACAAGTCACATGCCTTGTATATTGATACTTGGAGGTCTTAGAAGTGGGTGCGGTATCGATGACTTCAGGCTACTAAGGTGCTAATGTACTATCAATTACTTTGCGTATACTCCCCCATATGACGATTTCGCAATCTGACCAACGGCTCCTATTCTTTGTAGAGCCAGGAAAAGAGGGGAGTCCAAGAGCAAATCGCACTTTACGATCTTGACATCGGGCCATCTCACGCCCTGGAAATCGGGATAATACGGAAGTACTAGTCACTTTGCTCAATACCGACCCATGTGGTGGCTCTTCGGTCGAAGGCGGTGGAGGCGTGGTATTGGCGCCCGGCTTACTCAATTGGGCTTGTCACTATGACTCCTGGTTTACCTCGCGCCTGTATTTGTACCTCAAATCGAATTCAATCTTAGTGTTAACTCACAATGGACATCATCAAGTACACAATCGTCGACGCATTCACTTCCTCGCCCTTCAGAGGCAACCCTGCTGCCGTCGTTATCCTTGAAGCACCCACTGTCCTCTCAGACACCCTTGCCCTCAATATCGCCGCCGAGTTCAATCTCTCAGAGACGGCGTTCGTCACTCCTAAGCCCTTGAACGACGCAGATACCAACTCCCGGTCATATGGACTAAGGTGGTTCACCCCGGCGAGCGAGGTACCTCTCTGCGGTCATGCCACTCTCGCGAGCGCCCGGGTTCTATTCGCCGAGCCTCGGTTGGCTCCTACCAACGTCACTACTCTCAAGTTTGAGACCTTGTCAGGCGTCTTGACGGCGCAGAAAGTAAAAGGAGGGGGGGATATCGAGCTAGAGTTCCCAGCCTCCACTTTGACGGCGATTGGTCCCGACGCTTTTGCCGAGGTAGCGGAGGTCGTCTGTGAGGCGGCCGGAGGATCCGTTAGCATACGCGATGTCCAGGGTGCAGGGTTCTTCTTGCTGGTGCATGTGGATGAAGGCTTCGATTTGGAACACGCTTCTGTGAATGCTTCACCGTTCGTACGTGTTCCATCCCAAGAAAGCTTCCTTCGAAGTTACCAGCCGATCAATAACACTTCTTTGCTTTCTGAACCTAGTTGAAGCTTGCAAGCTATAAAGCCATCATCCTCACATCAAGCCGCCCATCCTCACTAGCACCTCAGGCCAAGTTTATCTCGAGGATCTTCGCCCCGGCAGTAGGACTCCCAGAGGATCCAGTCACGGGTTCGGCTCACTGTGTATTGGCACCATACTGGGCCAAGGT
This sequence comes from Tulasnella sp. JGI-2019a, assembly GCA_019633535.1. Lineage (NCBI taxonomy): Eukaryota > Fungi > Basidiomycota > Agaricomycetes > Cantharellales > Tulasnellaceae > Tulasnella sp. JGI-2019a. The sequence goes on along the minus strand of WSUE01000075.1, from coordinate 83,437 downwards.
ACTCAACGTCCCGTCTGGTCATGCCATTACGGCGAGGCAGGCTAGCTCCCGTGGAGGAGACCTGGAGGTCGTCTGGGACGAGGCCAACGCAAGGGTTAAGATGCGTGGAAACGCAATTGTCGTAGCCCGGGGGGAGATGTATATTAATTAGGCGGTCGCATAGCCTTAATCAGCGGTAGCAGCTCAAGAAGGAGGGAAGGCTCACACGTCGTATTGAATTTGTAATCCGCAGGAAGGCAATCAATTAAAAGCATCAGTGAATCCTACTTGTACCATCCAATGGACACACTCAAGTACGTTGTCGTAGACGCGTTCACAACCATTCCTCTCACCGGCAATCCGGCTGCCGTCATCGTCCTCCCACCGGCAACCAACCTCCCAGATGCGTTAGCACTCAAGATTGCCGCAGAATTCAACCTCTCAGAAACAGCCTTTCTCCTTTCCAAGAGCAAGGAAGGGGAAACAGAAGACTCCGAGACGATAACGTACGGCCTACGATGGTTCACGCCTACGACTGAGATAGTCCTCTGCGGTCATGGGACTCTCGCCAGTGCCAAAGTCTTGTTTGAAGAGCCAGGCCTAATCCCTGAGCGAGTCACCACCCTTCGATTCGAGACACTGTCAGGAATACTGACGGCAAAGAAGGTGTCTGGAGGGCAGATCGAACTGGAGTTCCCTGTGGCAGATTTTGTCGCTGTGGGACCAGGGATAAAGGCCAGAGTAATAGAGGCTGTCACTGAAGCCTTGGGGTCACCGGTAGCTATCCATGATATACACAAAGGAGGCATATTCCTCATGATACGCCTAGAGGAGAGCTTTAATCTGGAGGGTGCAGTCGTAAATGCTAGTCCTTTTGTAAGTACTAGACTCGCACATCATTGCCTTTATGGCAACCAGATTATATACTGAGCAGCGAGAATCTTGGTGATAGTTGAAACTCACAGATCAGTGCCTCGGTGTCATCCTCACTTCACAACATCCTTCGGCCATCGCACCTCATGCTAAATTCGTCTCGAGAGCGTTCGGTCCAGCCTTAGGTTCCAATGAAGATCCTGTTTGCGGATCGGCCCACTGTCTCCTGGCGCCGTATTGGAGCCAATTGTTGATGATACCGCCAGGGGAGGTCATTCCTGCAAGGCAGGTTAGTCCGCGAGGGGGAGATTTGGATATCATCTGGGAGAAGGCCAAAGGAACTGTAAAGATCCGTGGAAGGGCAGTTTTCACGGCTCGCGGCGAGATGTATATTTGATAAGTTGGTCGAGGGAGACTTCTGAGGAGATTGCATCAATTATTGTTGAACCTAGAGAGCGGAAGGTTTAACCGGAAATACATCGATATCACTTCCATCGCAACGGTCCGTGAGTTTGAGCTAGGCACTACTCGGTGATTTTAGAACCGAGTGCTCTTCTAATACAACCATGGATAGGTGACAAGTTGAAACAGAGCTTAATGTGACCACGTGTCTGGATCGTCCATCGATGACAACTTCATCTGGAACACGCTGCGAGGATTATTGTTCGAAATTTGGCTGAGAAATAATGCTCTAGTCTTTACCTGAACTCTTGCGAGCCGTCAGGGTATCGTTCTGAAGTCAAACTCATCTTTTTGCACTGGAACCAAAGCCAAGTCCATCCTCGGCCCAAAAGTAGATATCGCGGAACAGCTGGTCATAGAATCAGCTCGCCGTATAGTGAAATCATGTTGGAGCGAGGTGGCCGACATCATGTCTCGTTGTCATGACGCGACCTGAGGTAATTGGATTTGTGGCTCGAAGGGCAAGTGATATAAATTAGACCATCCTGTTATCTTTCTCAGTGGCAGGAGTCCAGGGAAGGCAGGAAGGGAATAGCTTACTCATCATATTACATGTATAATCGAAGACAACTAAAAACAGTGACTCTAACTTTCCCTTCCCCAATGGACACGCTAAGTTACACCATCGTAGATGCCTTCACGACGGTCCCATTCACTGGCAATCCAGCTGCTGTCATCGCCCTCCCACCACCAACGGCCCTCCCAGACGCATTGGCGCTCAAGATCGCCACGGAATTCAACCTCTCAGAAACAGCATTCCTTGTCCCCAAGGGTACAGAAGAGGGAGAAGGAGACTCAGAGACGATAACGTACGGCCTACGATGGTTCACGCCCACGGCTGAGATAGTCCTCTGCGGTCATGCAACTCTTGCCAGCGCCAAAGTCTTGTTTGAAGGACCGGGGCTAATCCCTGAGCGAGTCACTATCCTGCGATTTGAGACTTTGTCAGGAATCCTGACCGCAAAGAAGGTGTCTGGAGGAGAGCAGATCGAACTGGAGTTCCCTGTGGCAACCTTGACCACTGTAGGACCCGAGATAAAAGCCAGAGTGACAGAGGCTGTCAATGAAGCCCTGGGGACACTGGTGACCATCCGCGATATACGTAAAGGAGGCATCTTCCTCATGGTACACCTGGACGAGACCTTCGACATGGAGAATGCGACAGTAAACGTGACTCCTTTGGTGAGTTGCTGTCCACATTCACCGAAGGAATCTTGCGCTGAGTGGCCAGAGTCTTCATTATAGTTGAAACTCGCTGATCAGTGCATTGGTTTCATCGTCACGTCGAAACGTCCGTCGGCTGTCGCACCGAACGCCAAATTCATCTCGAGAATGTTCGCTCCGGCCGTTGGGGTCAATGAAGATCCTGTCTGTGGTTCGGCCCATTGCGTCTTGGCGCCGTATTGGAGTCAGCTGCTGACGATCCCACCAGGAGAGATCATAGCTACAAGACAAGTCAGTCCTCGCGGAGGAGATTTGGATGTCATCTGGGAGAAGGCCAATGGGACTGTAAAGATACGAGAAAGTGCGGTCGTCACGGCTCGTGGTGAAATGTATGTTCGATAGACCAGTACAGACGGAGCAGTATGTTGTATGGATGACTGGTTGTCGAACGGAGAGGAGATCAACACCTATTCCAAACTTTGTCGGCCATTCGGCCTGGGAGCTACAACTAGTGTTTATATGATTTGAGATGTTCAACTCGAATTCAGGGGCAAATGGCGGCGTGCCTGAATCGCCAACTCTTTCCTTCACTTCATCACAGTATACAAGACGCTATGGCGCCCGAAAGGACATCGCGGACATGCTACCCAGGTGGCGACGCGAGGTCGCACTCCTGCCGCCTTTCTGGGCCGGCTGATGATAGTATTGCAACTTTGACCAACTAGATATCCAGCCAAAAGCGCTTGCACTGTTCCAAACGCCACTCAAAGAACTCTAAATACTCAAGCATGCTCAGTAGGGGAAGGGACTATACGGCTTCGTCGAACTTGACAATCCCAGCTGGCTATGCTTCGGCCCATTCGGAGTCCTCTGCTCTTTCACCTCGCCCCGAGCAGGCAGTCATGTTCACCAACACCCGACGAAGGGGACTAGCACTTTCATCTGGCGTAGCCTATGAACTTTCGTCTGTCATACCTTCCAGGACCTCTTCAGTCACTATAGAACTACCTCGTACTGGCCACCTCTCGTGCACTAATCCCGACCCTAGCATACGTACGGTACCCCAGGCGCCCCCCATGCATCACGGTCTCTCGACAGAGAAAGACCTCCCCCGGCTTCCCACGCCAGACTTTGCTGGTGTTACTCGTCGGCCATTCATGCAGGCGATGACGGCGCCATTGAACTACTTCTGGGGCCGGAGTATGAGCAGAGGCGGGAACAACATGGGTGGGCGGGAAGGACAAGATATTCCAGAAAAGGAACAGAGGAATCGGACGAACGCCACTTCATCTGCAGCTCGAAGTATCAGCATAGGCTCGAAACGTTCGAACACATCCGAGAAATCCAAAGCAGACGTTTCTCGCGCTTCATCCTCCCGACAGCCTTATTATCTCAAACATGGACATCATACTCATTCAAGCTTGGTGGAAGAGGAAGACGATTTGGACGATGTGATGTCTGCCTACTTGGACCTTCCCGTTCTCGACAAAGTCGTCCAGCCACCAGCAAGACGCACCACTATTACATCGCCAAATCCAAATGACTACCAGCATTGGCTCACGTCCGAGAAGCCGGCTACGCTCGAGAAGCTTATACCCATGCTTCAGCTTACTTCAGCGCGATTCACGCAGAAGTTCCCTGAGACTGCCGTGAGGAGGGTTGGCGCGAGTATGGATGGGACAGGTGGTGCATATGGGGTGGAAGGTGTGAGCAGGTGGACTGGTTACAAGTGGGTGCTGATGCTATCCGTCGTCTTGGTGAGACAGGGCTATCCTGCTTGTAATCCAGGCCTGACATTTTGACATCAGGTATTTGTTATGGGGCTAGCTGGGCTCTCGCTTGTCTTGAATACCTGGTTTACAGGTAAATTGCGCCATTATATTTCGCAATTTCATCCTTGTAACTGGTGACTATCGCCTTTTAGCATGGCCAAATTCGCAAATCGTTATCACAGTGGAATACAATATCCTTGTCTGTACGTTTTGTTCGTTTCACCTTTTCATGCTTTTTGCCAAACTGAATTCTATTTTATCCAGTCTCCACGCTCGCATCATGTATCATCTTATTGACATCACTCGTTGGTGTAAGCGGTACCCTTCTCAACTCCCGACCAATGTTGGCGTTCTACAGCCTTCTTCTTTGGCCCTCTTTCGTTTCATGCCTAATCGTGGGCTACACCGCATACAAGCGCCATACATTCAATCTACCAGGGAAAATGAGTCAAGGATGGAACGACATGTGGGGAGACTATGGCCGGGAGGCTATACAGAACACGGTTAGTGCTTGGACCCATTATCAAGACTGGTTACGACGCTGACCCCGAGTAAATAGCTCTCCTGCTGTGGGTTTAGAGGCCCATTCGTTGACCCTTATCTTACCAGTACATGCTATCCTCGATCTCTCCTCCCCGCATGCCAGGGCCCTTTGATTGCTTTCGAGAGCTCCTTCCTCCAACAAGTGTACATCCTCATTTTTAGCACGGTCCCCGTCCACCTCTTCAATATCTATGTTAGTCTGATATGCTCCAACCATGTTAACACGCAAGTCTTTTATTTATATATTTGGCTCTTGTAATCATTCGCTGATCCGCGGTGCTACTCGTATGTTTTTTAGGACTTTTGGCAAAGGGATGACTCCGAAGGCATATCGGCTGAGTCTAGAAGACGTCCAGGCCAACGCCAAGACGATCATAATGCATATGGAGGCGACGCGGATCCCTTATGAGCCCGAGAGATCAAGGGGAAAGAAAGTGAAGGATTTTTAGTGGTCCCTATATGGATCATGAGTTATCCGTCTCGCCGGAATTTCCATGTTTCGTTTCTTCCCGGTCTGTAGAATCGTCTCTTTGCCCTCGATACTGCCTATCTTTTATTTTAGGTCATGCGCCGGAACCTTGCCGTGGGGCTGTATCAGTGGTGTACTCAATGTTATGATGGTCCTCAGCGACGGTATGAACCCTTGCTCGGCAAACAGAAAGCGCCCGCTAAGCGAGATAGCGATCAGTGCGACTGCTCCACAACGACTGCGAACAATGTGGATGGTCAAGCTGCGGTTCCCCTGCTCCATGGTAGCATAATCGACAATTGACTGATATCAGTTCTATTAGGTTTCACTCCCCCTCTCGACACTCTCATAATTATCATCCTCTCCCCCTTCTACCCACCGCCCTCATTTTTGTCTTCTTGCCGCGATCTGGTCATCGCCCAACTTCTGCATTGCTTCACTTACTGACCTTTTGAGAGGGCTGGCCTGCAACATCTCCCTATCCTTTATCTTCTTTCGTTGCCTCATGCAGTTTGCGACTACTCCCGCGGCTCTTTTCCTTACCATCGCACCTCTCCTTATACCTGTCTCTGCTCACGGTTTTCTCCGAGGTACGTCGTACTTCCAATAGGTCAATTACTGATTCTTACTGACCTTTTCCATTTTTTATACGATAGCATTAGATGTTGATGGCAAACCACATCATGGCTGTACACCCGGCACAGGTGCCGGTTCCAGCTCTGCCAAAACCACCGTCATACGTACCATCGACAACACTAATCCGCTTCACCTCTCTGACCCCAAGATTTCGTCACACCTCTCCTGTGGCCGCGGTGCAGCCACTCGTGGTGCACCCCACCATGCTATCGTGAAACCTGGATCCAGCCTTGCTTTCCATTGGGACGCGGGAGATGGGTCGGCATGGCCGCACAACTCGGGACCAATGATCACCTATATCGCTGACTGCGGTACGGCGGGCTGCACGAAGGTTGACTCATCCAAGCTCAAGTGGTGGAAGCTCAATCAAGTTGGGAAAGTTTCCACACCGGGAAACTCTTGGGCGCAAGGGAGGGTTCACAAGGGAAAGCACTACACGTTCAAACTGCCGAAGGACATGCCCAATGGACACTTCTTGCTCGGACGTGAGGTGGGTTTCTTGATACATTCTTGGAAGCCCAGAATCCTTCTCGGCTTGTCACTAATACCCGTGTTCATGCCGTATAGATCATCGCCTTGCATCAGGCTGATAAGAGGAATGGCGCCGAGTTTTATCCCTCGTGTTCTCAGATCACCGTCACGGGGGGTTCAAGGAAGAAGATATCGGGCAAGGCTGTGACGTTTCCCGGAGCATACAAGTTGACTGACAAGGGTCTTCACATCAACGTAAGGTCTATGTGCAATACTGCATGGCAGCATATTGAGCTCACAATCTGGATCTGGTTGGTAGGTTTGGGAGTCCTTGGGAGCGTCCTTTTCCGGGACCCGTTCTCGCCATATTCGGTGTTGATGAGGACGAAGATGAGGATGAAGATTGCTCCGAAATGGTGGTCACAACGACGGAACACGCAACTGCTCCGAGGCATGCTTCTGTTCCGAACAAGCAAACCAAAGAAAGCAAGCATCACTCAAAGTCGACCCACGCTTACGGGTATCACCGGAATAATCGCAATGGGAGGAAGAGGCTGCCTAGCTCTGCGGATTAGGAAAGGTTGATTTCACGATCTCTTCTGAGCGCACACACCTTGATCCATAAGATTCAAACGATTTCTCTCTTCGGATCCGACAGAGCTAGCTTTGTACGTAGATTTTATATTATTTTGTATATTACACAAGTGCAATTGGCAGCGCCGTTTTGGGAGGGCAGTGCGGGGTGGTATAGGATGCCTGGACCCCACCCTTCATCTTCACAGGGTGTATAGCAAGCTCATGCTCGACGTATCTTATACCATTTCAAATATATGCCAGTGATGATGCTCAAGCCACAAACTCGGTTCCTGTAACGTGAAGTCACGGCCCATCAAGAGATTTAGGAGCTAGTCTTTCGCTCCTATGCCTTCTACTAGCATCTTATATATGGTTGTCAGAGCCCATGGCCAGTAATGCTGCTCAGATTCTTTAGGCCGCGAGAAGAAAACGTATAATGTTTATATTGGCCGTGCTGCTCCAATAACTTTGACTGCGCGGCGGTCAAAGAACGTTAACATGATCGGTGGAAAACCTGGATTCATCACTGCGGCTGGCGTCTCGAGCGGCCCATTGGAATGTGGTCTACATTAATACGCCGAGGAATCGGACGGGCCGCGCGTATTCAGCTGATAGACCGTTGCCATCGTCTTCCGCGGTTGGCATAGGATGCGTGCCCGAGGTAACCGAACAGTGATATTCCTTCCTGTCACTGTCAATGGGGTTTGCGAAGCCAATTATGCGCATCGCCGGCCCTGAAACTGATGATATAACAGATGCCAACGAATGAGAGATCGTCGGGGTTGAACTTTGATGTCACACGCATTGTCCTATCTGCCCATCCGAAGATCGCAACTCGCGACGTGTCCAGAAGTGACGGCTCATTCTGGGCCCATTGTATCGATAGGGTTGTGGAAGAAGGCATTGGTTTCTCTATGTATAATTCCGAAGGGCTATATATACCAGGAGGCGCTCACAGTGGAACACGTAAGCAACCGCGGCGAAGGCCCCCTTTTGCCGTTGGTCGCTAAGCGCCACGGCGACGACCAAATCTCACACGCCCAAGAATATGACTACTTATCGCTGTCAACCACCCACAATCTCTCGCTCCCTCTTTCTGTTGTGTCTGGCACATATCCTTTGATCCTTCACCTTCTACTCCCCGTTGATCGGATTTTTTGTTCTCGTAAGTTGTCATCTCATGCTCTTGAAGGAACATTGACTTAATTATAACTTGGGTGACATCGTCGGTGATCGTTCAAGGTGCCTGGTGCAGCCTATCCCATTCTTTCGATTCCATTCTTTCGTCCAATCTTTTGTCGCTCCCTTTCGAACCCGAATCCACACCAATCACTTCACATGGATCCCTCACAATCAACGTCATCCCAGACTACTCTTCCATCAGAACCACCTAGATCCGCGAAGTTGGCCGAGCTGGGCTACAGCGGACCGGCCGCCGTTGAAGAGGGTCGCGCAGCGGACTCAACGAACCCAACAGATCAATCTCCCGGCGCTAAGCTCGCCTCGACTCAAAATGAAGGATTCTTCCGCAGGCTCCTCAATTCATTGCGGTCAACAGTGCCTAACAAGCGGTTAGGTGGCATATGCAACGACACTTTCTTTCGGCTCCTTTTCACCGTTTTCGCCATTGGAGTCGTAGCAATGGCGTGGACCCTCTCTATCATAGCCGTCCAAAAATTGGCCAAGCCCAGCGAAAGCGTAGCCGAAGAAGATCCATCGAACCCGGTGTCGCCTACTGTGTATATCCACGTCGTATTCGTCATCACCACCCTCGCCCTTCTCCTCACCTTGAAACACAATGTGGTTCAGGCTCGAGACGAGCGGCAAGCCTACGCTCACCCGCAAGAGGTCCTTCCACGGTACAATACTTATGAAGAAGGGGACGCGTATGCACCGTTGCAAACCCAAATGAGACCGTTATGGCTGGCTGGGACGCTGAGAGATGGGAGAAGGGGTTCAGCGAGTGATGCGGATGCAGGTGTGCCAGGGACCGTGGGGCCTCCACCTCCGGCATATGGACGCACGCGAGGAAGCACTTTGCTACTGAGGGGAATGCCGTCGTTGAGGGAGATCGAGGGGCAAGATAGTTCAAGCAGCAGGCGGAGTTCGCGGGCGAGCTCCATACGAACACCTCCCGGCTCCCCACCTCGTCGACATTCAGACACACCTCATGAGGTCATGCCGGCAGTCAGGGAGATTCGATGATACAGAGGGCTTCTTTCGGTATAGCACATCTCAGGTTAAATCAAGGACTTTCAAGTGGTTTGTATTTATACTCGTAATAGGAGATAACCTGATGCTACCGATCTACGCCTGGCTCAGGGGGAGCCGCAGGACCAAGGGTCAAACCGACTTGGCGAAGCCGACCCGCTGTGAATGAGAAACATGCGATCAGTGACAATACCTCAGACACGCAATCCAGAGAAGGCAGCTGAAGACACTCACCAAATTCGCGTAGTCGAAGATGCTGTACCAACTCTTAATGAATTCGTCGCCCACGATAGCCAGATACCCTGTCAAGCCTTCAATATCTTCACCGATGATCCCGCCCACGCAAAGTGAAGATCTACTGTAGATTATTGGGGGGCGAGTTAGGGGATTTCAAAGCGTGCACGAAGATGAATTGAAATACGTACGTCTCGAGAAGGCCCCCAAGTTGAACTCTAGCGGATTCACAGCGAACACGGTTGTGTTGCCAAACTCGACCGTGATAGGCGCTAAAACCGTGCTGCAAGGGTAGGTATAGAAGCCTGTTCCGATGGTAGATGCAGCGGATGCGGCTCCAGGAATCTTCGCATAGAAGGCCTTGGCGTCCGCAGTGGGGATGTAGAACTATGTATAAATCACCCATCAGTGCAGTTGCCAGGATCACTTGAACAGTCTCCCTCTGTCTCTTTATGCATACCAGTGTGGTCCCGGTGTCAATGACGGCGCTCCATGCTCCGGTCGACGTGCCACCATTGTAGAATAGGCCTTTGGACTATATGGCAACAGTGGGTCAGCCAAGTTGCGAGGTTTCGAGTGTGTTATGGACCGGAAGGTACTTACGGGTGTGTTCCAATGATACTGGGTTCCGTCTGTCACAGATCTGTGATTGTGTGTCAGCATTTCGGAGTGTACAGAATAAGTGCCGTGGCTCACGGGCCAAGAGGGAAATAGATCGGGGCTAATCCAACGAATGAAATGAGAGAATTAGCGTATACACAGGATGGTAGCACAGCAGTAATAACTCACCTCCAGTGTACTTGGTGGAGTCGATGCAACCAACGCATGGCTCAGATACAGTGGTACCATCACGAGCCATGTATTCGGCGAAGACGTTGGACGTGAGCGCGCCAGAATTGACGAGGTTAATGAAGAAGGGTGTTTTGCCGGATTCCGCACTGAGAAATAGGTACGGTTACTGTATAAGTAACTGATAGTAGTATATGTAATTTCTTGACGTTCGGCGAAACTCACTTGACGGTAAAACCGAGGCCGAGAAGACCAGAGGTGGGCTGGATACAGAGCGCACGGGCAGTTCCATGAGCTACACGACTGGGGTCATTGGATATTCCGTGACACTCACCCCTTCTTCAAAGCTTCCGGATTCTGAACTGTAGAACTCTCAGTATTTAATGGGCGAACGGACATGCGCTGATCCGAGACGACTTACAGCACCGAACCCTTGAGCAGCAACCGTCAGACCAGCAACTGTGACAGTATCGGTCGCCACCTGAGGACGTGTTGAGAGCATGTCGATTAGATGCAGGTTAGGTCAGGCTTACAGTTCCAGTAGCGCTGCTTCCATCTTCGTAGGTGATCGAAAACTTGGTAGTGGAGCTCCTAGGAAGGTACTGCAAGTGAGCGGCTGGAAATTATGAGTTTCTACGGTTTGGTGAACTTACTTATAGGTGCTAGACGCCGTCACAGTGAACAGAGGACCATAACAGCCGGTGCATGTAGACCTGGGACGGGAGTGTCACCAACCTGTCACACCAGCGAGTACCAGAGCGAGACGATACGTACAAGGGCAGCCAAAGATCGGAGCTTCTAGTGTCAAAATCAACAGTTAGTCCCGTCTGAGCCGGAGTACCGATGCTGAGAGAACGGTAGTAAACTGATTGAATAGATGTAAACCGTCAGAGACAGTATCTATCCTAACGTGTACAAGCTTCACTAACGTTCATTAACACCATCGTAGTCGTCCGTCAGGACCTCTTTACCAAATGAGGCCCGGCGATGTAGCTTTGCAATGTCGAAAGGCTCGCCCGCAGTGGTCACGGAGCGTTTGGTAGTGGAGGTAGTTGTCCTGGTCCTTTTACTGGGGTGAAATTTTTTAATGACAGTAGCATGGTCACGTAGAGCTACTTCCTTATCGAAGATACGCTCGCCCATAGGGGATCTGATGGTGACCGACTTGCCTGCTGAATGAGGGACGACATATGCGCCTCGTTTCGGATGCTGAATGGGAGAAGCGATGCCAAGAGCAGCCAGGATGGATATTTAGATGGCAAGAGAGAGCATGATCATAGAAATATGAGATTATGGGTGCCCAAGGTCAAAGTTGAGGACGGGGGAGGGAGAAGGAATATGCAGGTGTAGGTGAATCGCGTCCTGAAGTGAGGTGGACTGGTATTGTGATCCTTTATAGCTCAACAGCGCTGCATCATGTCCCTCTCAAGAGCAGCATCCATTCCATTTCAAGGCGGGTAGCCAATCTTACCAAATACGCGGGATGATCTCTGATAATGAAGATGGAGGAGAAGACCCATCAAGCTCCCAACCATATGGCACCATGGCGAAGGTGATCAGTTTGCAAGAGGGTCGGTATAGAAACCCATGCTTCTATTAATGTCAAACAGGAGAGTAAAAGCAGGCTCTCGCCATGGTGATGAGGAGTAGATGCGATCGGACAGTGCGGGAAAGTAGAGATGGTGTTAACCAAACATCATTGTTTGATTCACTCATTTGCTTGCCATCGGATCCTCAAACGTCTCTAACAATACTACCTAGTACTGGAACAGATAAAAAATTTATTTCTTCAAATAGACCGCCGGTTGCACAAGAAACCTCACTTGCTTGATGCTGTCATCTTGACGTCGTGTGTTCGGGCCGACCTTCAACTTCGCTGGATCCATGCGCAACGAGACACGGCATTCTTGCCCTATCATTCGGAGAGGTTCTGCTTTACCGATAGAAGACTTCCGTTGCTGTTGCACCAGGGGAGAATCGGCCGGCGCGCCAACTGTGCTCAGTTTCGAACACCCGAATTGCGACCGCTTCTCACACGATCAATTGTTGCACAGCCGACGAATCTCCCTCATTGAATGACGTTGTGTGAAGCCTTAGTCACTACATAGGGACATGTCTCTGGAGTGGGGCAACTCTGCTGTTTTACAATAGTCGGTAGCCTGCCTATGAAACCCCTATTGAATCCTGTCAAACGGTGCTCATGCTTCAGGTCTGAGAAGCTCGTATTCTCTTACTGTGCCATGCTGCTATATTTTTGGAGCTGTACTCACAGATTCGAAACTGGATGTGCTCAGATCTTCAGATGGCAATTGTCACGTCATGTATCCTAAGTCCCAGGGAGATCTGTGCGGTCGCCCTATACACAGAATTCAACCGCTCGCGAGCGCAGGATTTAATCTTTCTCTGGCTTTCATTATCAAGCCAATGTTCGCAAATGATACTCCTCGCCTTGATGTATCTGCGTATAACAGTACAGGATTGTTAACATGCGATCTGTTGGGTGGACTGCCCTCGATGGAGGGTTGCGAGAATGGGATTTATCACTTCCGAAACTTATTCAGGCTGCGTGGTCACAACCTCGAGGATCTCACATGAATGTGCTAAGCTCTGAGCTTACTATCTCAAGATACGATATCATCCACTCTAGAAATAGGTGCTACCTTAACCTACCCTACATCCGACAGATCACCGCCTTACGGTAGATATGACCAGGAGACGTTGTTTCACGCCAGAAGTGAAGTAGTTCGATTGCGTCCACGCTGTGCGGTGACAAGATATTTTTGCCTGGGCCACGATCTCTGCTTGGCTCGGGATAACCCATTGTGACCAACTGATTCCAAAATCTTTATCTCGGTTGACAGGCCCACCAAGGCCGAAGATCCCTCCTTGATTTACGGGCACCTGATTGGAAACGCCTTGACGGCCCGAGGGATCGACCGTGTCAATATAGATGTGCTCACCAGGGCTTTCACATTGTGCCATACGTTGACCTCGATGCAAATTGCCATTCTTTCAAATGTTTTGCTCTCTGGGATGGATGTATGTATTCAACTCACTCTATGGGCGCTTTACCATTCACCTGCCATGAGGCCATCCTCGTCTGGACCTAGCGTCCAGGACCTTTGATCTTCGATGACTTAAGTTCGATTAAATCGGTCAAGCATTGGGTGATAATCTTATATAATTTAAAGCTACTGAGGAATACTGAGGACACAAGTAAGGAACGAGTACTTAAATAATCGCAGTCGCAGACCGGACAGATAGAACCGAGATTGAACTTTTTTTTGGTTTTATGGTTTCCGAGCGTTTTCTTTTGTTATTGTTTTTCGTTGTTGTTTTTTGTGGGTTTTGTTTTTGTAGGGGGAGGAAGAAAAATAGATGAGAAGACCGAGCACAAGGTAGGATAAGTCGAGATCGTTGACAGAAGTGAACAAGCAATCGAGCTGATGAGTCGATTGGTGATATATTGAGAGTGCGACGAGGCAGAGTCGAGAGTATGAGAGTGGCGACGCGTACTATGCGGGTACAAGGTCGAACCGAAGTGGCGATAGGTGCTGAACCGTGCTGAGCGCGAGAGAGATTCTGAGACGGGTTGGAACATGACGTTCCATAAACGACGAAGGCGAGGGAATATGTCGGCAAGTGAGGAAGGGAAGTCGAGGACGGGGAAGATAACATGGTCGATAGCGCCAGGGCTGTTTGAACGAGAGAGTTATAAGTGAATACCGTATCGAGTTTAAATCACAAACTAGGAAGAATGCGACGTACTAGGCGGAAAGCATCTCATCGCTGGGAAGATCGAAGCGCATCCTAACAGCCGCTGGCAGCACACACACCGCTCCTGGGGTGGCCGGCACAACGTTTTAACCTTAGGACCGCCGCCTCCACACTCAGCTTCACTCCGGCAGATCCCTAGGAACGAAATAAGGAACATGATCATGCGTTAGCAAAGAATAGCGAGAAGAAGCGAAGGAAATAGAGACAGAATGGTGACTGACCTGCGTCGGAGTCGCTGATGGCTATTACCCACAGCTAACTGGTGTTAGACTGTGCCAGAATGAGATTGCGCTTTCCATCTAAAACCCCTCGAAGGCACTACTCAAGCTATGTCATTCTCCCACCACACGACCTCCCAACCACCCAGCCTTACATCCCCAAGCCGTTGTCATCTGTATCCCGTAGTCTCCCCGCTCCATAAACACCGTCCTGCACCTGCACCTCGTCCCTCACATCCCGAACGTAGTCGTGCCCAACTCTGCCTCGCGAACACCCTTCGCGCCTCAACTCCTCATCGAGCTCGGGGGAGCGGGCTTCTGCTGCTGGATTTCGCGCAATGCAGAACTCAAGATGCTCCTTGGAACTCCCCTCCTCCCCTGTTCTCCTTGTCCAGACGTGGCCCTCGCGGATCTGACTTCCGGCTCGTTTGGCTTCGCAAGTGCCTCTCGAAGCTCCGCCTGGAGATCGGCGATCTTGGCATGAGACTCGTCGCGAGTCTTGGCAACCATCCACTCTAATCCCTCGATGGTCGCCGCGAGTCGTGCGGTACCCTCCGTTGCTTTCGCCAAGCGAGTGTCCTTGGAAGAGATCAACTCCTCTTGCATGACAAGCTGGGTGCTTTGTGCCGCGATCCTCGACTCGGCAGCCTCGAGCTTTCCTTGGACGTGTGAGAGGTCGCGCCTGTATACATAACGTGCGCCCGCCATTTGATCCTGGAAAGCTCTGCATCGATCCGCATTCTCGGCTGCTAAAGCCTCCTTCGATGAGCGCAGCTTTTCGATCTCCTCTCGATGTCCATCCTGGAGAGCCGCTCCTGTTGCCACTATAGCTTCGGCCTGCTCCTGACCATCCTTTGCCAGACGCAGTTCTCCCTCCAGCCTATGAATCTCGCGTGCATGGCTCGCTTCGGTCTTCTTCTTCCACTGACGCAGCTGGTGGAGTTCGTCCTTGATGGCAGGAGTAAGCTGATCTACATCCATTAGAGCTTGAAGGTTCCGTGTGAGGTCGGCGATCTTCGCCCTGTCAGTCCGGCCCTGCGATATCTGGCCCTTGTTCCTATCCTCATGGCTGCTAATCGTCTCCTTAAGAGCCTTTATCTCTTGGCAATGGGCCATCTTCATGTCGTGAGTAGCGACGCGGAACCTGGTTTGAAGGGCCTCGACGTGGGCGGCAGAGTCTGTCCTCTGGGCTTCGATCTGCGACTTCAACAGCTCGATCTCCTTTAGTTGGGCCTTTACAGTGGTCCGTATGGTGACTATCGTGTGGCTCATGCGTTGGAGAACGATGACGAGCTTGCGCACTGTAGCGGCGACGCTGAGGGTGATGGAGTGGGCAGAGCGTGAGGTCTTCCCAGCATCAGTATCCGCGTAGTTGGCCCTCGCGTCCTGAGACAAGCCTTGGATCGTCGGGCCATCCATCGTCTGCTGTCTCGCGATGGTGAACGCGTAGAATGCGAAGAGGATCGCATTGAAGACGAACGAGAATGCGGTTGGGTTGGCGTAACCGTTGCTGAGCTTTCCAGTGTATGGATCGAAGGTTGAGACGAGTGCCAATTGGCGCCGCGATGATTCCGTGTATGTCATAGTATGACACTGGTGCAGAGGGAGAGGGTCGTGGATGATAGTGGGGATCGGTATTTCGACCCGACGCCAACCGTAGCACAACCGTTG
Source organism: Tulasnella sp. JGI-2019a (assembly GCA_019633535.1). NCBI lineage: Eukaryota > Fungi > Basidiomycota > Agaricomycetes > Cantharellales > Tulasnellaceae > Tulasnella sp. JGI-2019a. The sequence continues at coordinate 67,592 of WSUE01000075.1, read as the reverse complement.
GAATCCCAGAAGGGTCTGGTGGGTCATCACGTTGTTGGAGATGCAGGTGTCCCCTTGTATCCGATTGATTGATATCCTGGCTTGGCCGATGCATCGAAGCGGTAGGGCTCCGTTTGTGTACTGGCCGTCAGCTTGAGTCGTCGTGAGCTGGTCCGTTGCGGAGGCGGAGGCGGATCTGATGGCTGGGGGTGATGCGACGTCGTTGGCGATGTAATCATGCGCGTTCAACAGGACTGTAATGTTAGAGGTAGTAACAGGACGGGGGGCGTCGAGAACATCTGTGACGCCTAAAGTAGTCAGTACCCAAATCACTGGAACGACCCTGAGCGCGCAGGTACAATGTTTGCTCGACATACCGTTAGCGACACCACGTCGCGATCCAAGATGGTCTGGGAGGATCTGAGCCGAGGGAGAGTAAAGTACTGGTGCCAGATGTAGAATGGAAGGAGCTGTGCGGTTGACCAGCAACGCCGACGTGGTCGATGGATCCCTGACGGGCAAGGTAGATATCAACCCAGAAAGGATATAGATAAGCTTGAACATATGTGCAGCTAGCAAAGTTATGTCTGTGAGGATAGGGTTGGCTTCAGGTAGCTGTGGAGGGGGGAGGGGATTTCTTAAGGAAGAAAAAGAAGAGAAAACCACCCAAGCAGCGCCTCTCCTATATGAAAACTTTCTCTAGTCCCGTCTCTAAGCCAAAACAATTCAAGTCTTTTTGTTTGTGTGGTTGGACTGATTTGGAATTCGAAATGTGTACAGGCACGTGGGGGTGGAATCCTTATGTTTATCATGTGATCCACGCGACGCGCTTTGTTTAATTGCGCGTCCACATTCACCGTTGCTGGGCTACTACTGTAGCTTTCAACTTCGTGTTTACTTAGAACTCGGGTTCTACGAATCTTTTACCTGTATTGTAGCAGTTTGTTCATTGGGAGCTCTGGGGTGTACGACGCGTTTGCCAGACGAAATCATATTAGGGTCCAAGGCACATCATTGGTTGAAAAGCCGGCGCCGCTGTCCTTTATGCTCGGGGCTGAGAGTGATTAGCATGATATTAATGGTTGTTTGGTAGCATGTGATAGCTAACCCATTGGCCATGTTACTCAAACAGATCCCAGGTTTGAGATACGATCGAGTGCGAGAGCTTCCCCCTAACGTCACGCTTACGCCAATGCTAATCTATTATATTCGTCCAACGTTGGAAGGGAACATACCTTAAACCTTGGGTCAAGGCTGGAAGGCACTCGAACGACCTGCACCACAGGCAACATTTCAAACCCGGCGTTTTCGCGCCAGCGACAGGGACGGTCCCATTCCTTCAGCAGATGAGGAAAAGGGCGTGCGTATCGCCCACCTCCTTTCGACGGTACTACACCCTGCTCGCCCTGCTCTCTCTCTCAGTCCTATTTCTTCTGCGTTTCTGAGTGTGTGCGATTATTTTCGAGAAACATCTGCCTATATGGCCTCCGGTCTCTGTGAAGGACCGCGCCCTGGCTCTTAGTCTCGTGGGGGCCCGTAGTAAAGGTGTGTACAATGCCAACGGCCCTCAGCCCTCCCTTGCGGCCTTTTCTGTATATCCTGTTCCGGAAGCATGTTCCTAGTTCATTTTGCTTTACCTGCTGACGGGCGTTGCTTTCAGTGATTTTCCATGTCTCAGTTATATTCCTTCGGCTATTAATCGTGCTCATTGCATGCGTGCGCCCTCGTTTCACCATACCGCGCAAGAACCCTCTTTCCTTTCCGCTCTTCATGATAGTGGCCATCTCAAGGAAAAGAAACTCAATAACTTCCGAGAGTACTGATCTGAGTCTCTAAAATGTCCCGTCAACCTATCTATTGGTAAAATCCCACGAGAAACTACATCAGGGAGTAGATGCAATTCGAGTGTGCCTTCATTGGTACGCGGGCTCCACACTTGACGCTGCTTCAGCGCCTACCACGCCGGGGTCATCTCACAATGACTCGGCAACGCGGAAGACCTACATAATTATCCGTTGGTCAGTAAGGGGTGCTCAAGGTGATCGAATCCCAACATACCTGGACCGTCCCGCTCTTGAGATCATGCAAGCGATAAGACGCAGACTCGACCGTCTATGTCAACGACAATGGATTAACCGAATTCTCTGCGACTGGTTACACAGCGAGACTTCAACTTACCGGATATACTCCACTTTCCAACGCAGCCTGCCATACTCTCAACTTTTGCTTCTTCCCAGCTTCATAGTCCTGAACGACAGCTAGCATCGGTCCACCACTCGTTCCAATATGTAGATCATACTTGTGCAACCCTTTAAAGCCCTTCAGTCTGACATCCTTGAGAGCAACCAAATCGCCGGGCATAATGTCGCTGGACCGCTTCAGCACTTCGGAGCCCGTCTGAACGTAGATCAAGTGGCCAAAGTAGGAGTCGTGTAGAGAGATCTGCTGGGCACTTGGGACCGATGCGAGGACCTTTTCGACAAAGCTTGAAGGTGTACCGTCACCGATGACAGTTTTATGGGATTTTTTCTCAACCTCGGCCGCTGCTTCAGCGACTAGGCATCCGACGCGTCCCCATAAGGTCATCAAGGCATTTGCGTCCAAAGGAACACTTGGCTCCGACCGCCTGTCATGTGGTGGGACCGGCGGAGGGGCTTCACTTCCTGTGTCTACGGTGGATATAGAATATGCGGGGCCGTCGTTCCGAGACTGCTCTGGACTGGTCGTTGATGATGGCTGAGTCTCCAATGATCTGAGCATGTTCGTAACCAAGGATTGACTCTGCGGATCTTGAGTTTGTGATGGCCCTCGACCTACCTTGACTGGTGGCGGCGGTGGTGGCGGCGGCGGTGGAGGAGGCGGAGGAGGCGGCGGCGGAGGGGGTGGAGGCGCCATGGACGGAATCACGGGTCCTTCGACCTTACTTGGTGTTGGGGGAGGCATTTGCCTCTGTGGTGGTAGTCCTTGTGGTACAGGTGGCCGCATAGAAGAAGGTCGACCGGCGGGGACTGGGGGAGGTAGCGATGGCGATGGCGGCGTGGGTTGAGTCGGAGTACGAGGTGTCGGGGCTGCAGAAACGAGCCTTGAGTGACGACCTGGAGGCAACGGTGGAGGGACAGGCGTGAGAGGTGTCGGGGGATCGGCAGACTGCGTTGGAACCACTTCCTCGTCATTCGCGCCGGGCCAATCGTTTTCTTCTATCTCGCCGACCTCAATTTCTGGTACTTCAACTTGTTTTGCTTTATTGGCGCCAGGAAGCATCCCAAGTCGCATCCCCCCTCCAGCAGCTAATCTTGCTGCGATGGCCGATCGTCTTGCCCTTGCTGCATCCGCCGTCTCTTCTTCCTCTTCCTGGACGCCGCCTCTCGGAGCATCGCGGCCGTCATTCTCGGACACACTCTCGTCAGGTTTGACTGATGGAACGCTCAATCGTGGTCGGCCCGCGCCCATGCCATGCATGCCACCTGGGGGCGCTCCGAACGAAATTCCTCCCAGTCTGGCCATACGCTCGGCGATTGTCTGTTTGCGTGGAGTGTCAGCTTGATCCACCTCCACCAGCTGCACAGGCATCGGATCTGACGGTGCCTGGGAATCGGGCCCGTCGTTTTGACCTGTAGTGGCATCGGCTGGATCAGGTTCGAGAGGCGGTAATTGGGAATGCGAAGGAAGGGGGGAATAGAACGCAGGATCTATGGGGTCTAACGAATATAGGGCAGGGATTTAGAGTATATTCTACCTCAGGGTCAAAGCAAGCTGAAGTGGAGATATGGACGTACCCGTATCAGTATCAGCCATGGCCTCGTTAGATAGGATTGTTGAGACGTCAAGTTTCGGGGCCAGTCCCTCTCGAGACACATTTTGCAATAACTCATCACTAGTTCTCGGTGACGGTCCAGTCACCAGAATGCCGTCTGAAGGTGGCGTGGGAGGTCGCTCCTCCAAAGAATGATCATCGTCATCGTCCTCAGACCCAGTCGCTCTGGCGTCGTCATTAGTTACTGCTTGTAAGAATTGAGATGGAGGAGCAGGTATAAGAGGGGGTTTGGGTGGGGGCATCGACCTTTGGCTAGAACGAGGAGTGGCAAGAGTTGATGCCGCTGCACTAGGTGTGCGTGGATCTTCAGCTTCATCGGGAGCACTGTACTTCAGGGGCGGTGGAGGGGGCGGCAAAGTTCGCGTCGGTGAACGGATGGCCTCCATTTCGTTGGATGGAGGAGGCGCGATGATATATTGGCTTTCTGCTTCCTCCTCTTCTTCTGCCTGTGGGATTGCAGGGAATCCATCCTTGGCATCATCAGAATCATCCACGATCGGTCTATTGAACGGCTCTTCTTGCAGTGAGGGTGGGAATGGGGATGCATATGACTCGGGAGCCTCGACTTGTACGACCTTTGGAGCTGGGGGAGGTCGAGGACCGAACATACCCACACCACCCATCCTCCCTAACCGCTCTGAGATTTTCTGCTTTCTTTGACGCTCTTGTGTTTCATCATCCTGATCTGGGTGATTCGTCTCAACGGGCCCAGATGCAGCCTCCGTGTGGAGGCCCGGGGATTCTTCTCGAGCTTCGTGGACAGAGACCTGACTGATCTGTTCAAGCGGGGTCGCCTCATGCATAGGAATGGATTTCGAACGTGTTATAGGCGAGGCCGCATGGCGCGGTTCTTTCAAGTGTCCAGCATCGCTGTCATCCTCCGCATCACTAATATCCTCTGTCGTCGAATCAAACTGGAACCAAACAAGATTTAACTTCAATGAGCTTATATTCATGGTGGCGGATGGTACCAGTGGAGTATTCGTTCCCGCCAAATTACCGCTAGCTACTCACTTCACCGCCTGTCTCCTTGTGCACGACCGGACCTTCTTTGTAACTCTCGCCTTCCAAATACTGCTCATCTACCGGCTTTCGAATACCTTCCAAATCACGCCCCGGTGTTATCTCAGGTTCCCCGCCACCCTCAGGCAATGCGACCACTTTTTCTCCGATGGTAGCTAATGGATCCACTGGAGGCGACGAAACTTGTTTGGCATCAGGTAAAACCTGGGTTCCACCGCCTCCCGGAGAATTGCCGACCGTGTATTGTTCTGGTTCCTCCGCGTTCTCATGGGCAAGTTCGAGCCTGATGTCAGCACCACGTTGTGTCTTGCTGCCTAAAGGATCGGCTGGGTCAAAGACGGTGTTGGAACCCGAAGAATTCTCCCCTGGCGTCTTGCTCTCCGAGGGACGCCCCGCCCCGACCGATCCGCCAGCGACAGGAACCACTGGGTCGAAGACAACGGTAGCGCCGTTAAACCTCTCCCCGGGCACACTTTCTGCTGATTGTTCCGCGTCATCCGAAGTCCCAGGGGCGCGTTCGAAGACAACGGTGGCACCAGAAGACTTCTCCCCAGGCACAGCTTCCCCCGAAGGTAGTTTCGCCTCATCCGAGCTCCCGATGACAGGTTCGAAGAGAACAGTAGTACCACTGTCCTCCTGACCGGCTGGTGTCGCTCCCAGTCCCAGAGCATCTTCCGCTGGTTTCTCGTTGCTTGCTGAGGGAGGTATCGCACTCACACTATCTCTCGACGGCTTTGAAGCTACCTTTCTACGCGGCGGAGCTGCCCGCTTCGGCATGGCGGGCAAGGGCATATTCCCGACCGGTGAAGGTGACGTGGACACAGGCCGAGCCGATGGAGGTAGCGATATACTGAAAGCTGACGATTGGCGTTGGGGTTGTGGTGCCACGATATATGGGTTGACGTGTAGTTCAGGTGGTCCTGCCTCTTGTTGCTCCTGTTTTTCACTTGCGCCATCTTCATTCAAATCAACTTCTCTATAGCCTTTCTCCCCTGATCCTTCTTCAATTTCATCTACACTCTCCTTTTGCTTCTTCTCTGCCAACCTCCCAACAGTCATCACCATATTCACACTTGCACTATCCATCTCTCCCTCTCTCTCCCTCTCCTTCTCCAGCCCTATTATCCATAATTAAGATGATGCACCATAATAAGCCGGGTGCGATGGAGGCACAGCGACGCCGAGTTGTGAGGACGACGCCGAGCCCCAGGCGGACGGCGGTATCGATGAATGTTGATAGTATGGCATGGTTCCATATGGCATATTCGCAGGAGGTGATCCACCATTATTATATGATCGGAACGAAGACACGGACGTAGTTCCAGGTCCAGACAAGACAGATGCGTTATCCGAGAACGACGGTTTCCGAGTAGAGAATGGATGTGGCGTGCCAGTTCCCGAACGAACCACATTCGAATTTGGGTTGTTGGGGCGTTGGAGTCGTCGAGAACGGGAGTCGGCGGACGCAGATGAGACGGATCGCGTTAGAGACGCCGATTTGGATAAGGATGTAGAGGAAGATGGTGGGGAGTACGGTTTAGACGGACGTGGCGGTGGGATTTTTTTGGGAGGTGGGGCGGGAGGGTCGAATAAAGATGCCGTTTCATCCACAGGCGAGTTCATGGATACGACGTCGCGATCAGAGGATGATTCGGAAGATGGAACGGGAAGGAGCGGTATTGGTTTGTCACGACCAGACGCCGTAATGGGGGTCATACCAGACGCGATTTGATATTTCGATTTGATGCGAGCCGCCGGTGTGATCATGGAGGATGACACCGATTCGTTCCGTTTCAAAGACGTCGCCCCGTGCGATTGTTGGTGATGATGTTGGTGTGGTACGGGTACGGTAGATGAGGAAGGGGAAGAATTGAGGGTTGGTTCAGTCAGCCTTCGTTTCTTCAGCCATCCAAAGCCAAATAGTTTTCGAAAGGATGACGCAGACGAAGCGGAACGTTGATGGTGTGATGAATGTGAATGAGGAGCCACAAGGGTGGTACTCCTCTCCAACGGACGTGGGTAAAACGAAGAGGACGACGCGCGTCTGGAGAGACGGTTCGGATTGCTGCCCTGCAACCCGACCGAAGCCCCAGTCATTGGTACACCTTTTCCCAGTCGCAAAGAAGCGTGAGGAAGTGGGGGAAGCTGGGAGTGATGCGCCTGGTACTGCGGTTGCGCGGGCTCGTAGCCAAACGCATGCGGTTGCTGTGACTGTCCGTAGCCAGCAGTCGGGGATGGCACTCTCCCATGCTCATCCACCGATCCAGCGAAGTGGCTTGGGTCGAAGAAAGCCTTGGGCTCTTTGTAACGTGCCGTGGGACCTCCAAGGTGAAAGTGGCCCTCCGGCGGCGTCACAGTAGCCATCGACGACCGAAGAGCGGAGTCCGAATGTCGATGGGACATGGGACGATGACGAGGAGAAGGAAGGAAAGCAGGGGAAGAGGAAGAAGAGAACGAAGAGACACTAGCTGCGGAAGACGATGCAGCAGAAGGAGAAGACGGTGCCACAGGTGATAGAGTAAACTGAGAAGGATCGTGGACAATGTGGGGAGCAACTTTGACTCCAGCCGTTGAAACGCTCGGAGGGATAGCGGGAAGGTATGAAGGATATCGATAAACGGTTCTCGGGAGAGAGAAGGACGAACCTTGCGATTCTGAACGCTTCGGCTGTAACAATGAGGTAGTGGGAGATGGAGATCGCGACCAATCTCGAGTGGCAGGGATTGGAGGACGCGCGCGAGGTGGTGATGCTGATATTACTGGTTCCTCCTCATCATCTGGGTCATCGGTCTCCGATGGTTGTTCGACCGTGCTGGCTTCAGAATCTTCAGATATCGGTCGAACCGGCAGTGCGGGTAGCACGGGCTGACGCGCACGGTCATCGACGCTTTCCCGCTTTTCCACTGGCGGCGGCGATGGGCTCGTGGCCCTTTCGGCTTGAGGTCCAGACTCCTTCCTCGGCGGCGTTGGGATCGGCTTCTTGCCAAACGCGATTGGCATACCGACCCTGGCGCCACCCAGACGAGCCATCCTCGCCGCAATATTGGCTCGGCGTTGACGTTCCTCTTCTTCAGGATCCTTCTCTTCTGCGTCAGGATCATGCTCATCGTTATCCTCTCCTGTGGGTTCTTCACTGATCGTCGTCGCGGAAGGTTCCTCGGTAGGCTCGTCTGTCTCGTGTGATGCGTACTCGGGCCTTGGAGGTGCCTCATAAGGCACAGTCGCTTTCTTCCAAACGCGGGGTTTGCCTGGGACGGGTGGAGCGACGGGTGCATTGTCACTAAGAGCACCGAAACCCGAGCCTTGCAGGGCCGCTAGCCTAGCTTTCAAACCTCCGCCCTATGGATGACTTGAGATGAGTGGATCCGTGACGATCAAGAGATGACTTTCGACCCGTGTACACATACCTGCGAGATTGCAATCTTGGCGTCCTCTGCGGACATTCCGGCTGATGCACTGGTTGTGTCTTGATCACTAACGGGGTCAGGGGCAGCACTTGTCGATTCCGTTGATTCGGACGATTCTGCCATTGCAGGCGCCACCGCTGCTACTGCTGGTGGCGGCGTACCAACCGCAGCCTCAGCCTGCTTATCTTTCCACGCCCATGTCTTCTTCGCTGCTGGTTTGGGAGGAGGGACGGGCGCCGCCGTCGCCGGTTTCTGTTCAAATTGAGCGATCCGATCGCGCAGGGTTCCGACCTTGCGGGGAGCTGGTGCTTCGTCCGCCATGATAGATGAGTGTGGTTGAGATGAAAGTGAGTAGATTAGTGAGTTCAGTATCAAGTGTCCCAGCTGGCTTTTGAAGTGGGCCGAGTGGGATCCAGGTGAGGTCGCAACGAGGCTTCACACGTGACTAAACCCTCGGAAGGAATTTGCGCAAACCTCGCCTTCAGCACGTTGTTGTGTGGCTGTGGATTTTTCTCTTTTGTATTTGAGTTTGAAGCCACGACATGCACTGCGTAAACGGGGCTCCAGGCTCGTGTGTTTCGTATTGCACCCCGGCTCCTCTGCATCGGATACACCGATCGAATACGTCACCAGAGTACCCGTTACTGCCAGAAGATCTACAGCTCGCGTGCGCCCTTTGCTACCTACATATGGACACTCATTGTTGGTCGGGCATACATGTGTTCGTTGCAATCTCCTGCTGATTCCGTCGTGACTGGGGCCACTGCGTCATAGACGCAACCTTGCCGTTAATAAAATTCAAACAGAACACAATCAACTCATGAGTTGGGGCTGATTGGGTGTCTGTACCACGGGAGGGTCTACGACGGAGTGGCCTCACCTATCTATCACGTTATTACTTTCCTAAGTGGCATGCATCTTCGAGACTTTGTCGGCCAGTGCCATTTATAGCAGTTTGGCCTTCGGATCTTGTGATGGAACGTTCCCCACCCAACGGTTTTGATGGTTGGCGTCCCGGAACGAACCGAGTTCGAGATATTCTCGCGGTTTAACGAACAAAAGCGTTTTCCGTTCTCTCAGCTCCAGAGGACAGAAAACTATTCGAGACTCAGTTCTACCTGGCCGCGAGTCTTCTCTACTTTGGATTTTTGGCTCGTCCCTTGTATCAAGAAGCAGAATTTAAGCCGCAGAATCGCAATGGACGACGGCGTACCCGCCCCGCCCCACTTCCTCGACTCCGTCGAAGGCGAGATCGCACTATTCAGGGCTATTGCGCAAGCGAGACCCGTCGGAAAACACAAACATTTTCATGTGCTGACGGTATTACAATCCATCAAGCAAGAGACGGGACGGAATATCACCTCCACGGCGTTATGGGAGAAGCTAGACAGCCTCTACAACTTGAGCTTCCTGGATGATATGGTTCGTGAAGTAATTTGATACATTTGCCTACCGGTAGGGCTTGAAAGTGATTCAACTTGTAATGCGTTCCAAAAATATGGTTAGGACCGCTCAGACGACGAGCTCGAGGACAGAGAGAGTGAGTGCGATATAACAATGCGTCTCAAATAATATCAAGGATCTAATCAAAATCATTTGTTGATCCTTTTCCCCAGCACCTCCGCCGGAGACGAACTACAACTCGCATACACGTTTCCGCTCACCTTTCGAACTCCCTCCGGATGACATATACATCTCTTCCCTCATCTCCGAACGACGCGCAAAACCACCGCACGAACCTTCGCCTTCGCCTCCGCCACTGACTGAAGATGACTCATTAGCTACCTCTCCAGGACCAGAAGCAGAGAATTCACCAACCACCCCTGCTACGAAACGACAACACGGTCGAAATTCATCCGCTTCTAACGCTGCCGCCGCCAACCTCGGTGTTTTTGACAGCGATGGAGAGCTGACAGAAGAAGAGGACGGTGATAACAATACATCCACCAGTGGTGCTGCCGACGAGGAGGAAGCGGAGGAAGAAGAAGCACCCCTTCGCGAGGGCAAGGGCAGGAAACGAAGTCAGAGCGTTCGGACGACCAGAAGCGAAGCCGCTGCAAGCGCCGCAGGGAACGACAAAGTAGATGATAGGGATCAAGAGATGGTCAGCGTCCAATCAGCTCCAGAAGACGAAGATGCGGATGCGGCGGAGACACCATCAGGCAGCGGTTCGTTCAATTTTTTTTTTTGCCATCGATTCGAAATCCGTCTGTCGTTTGTTATATCAATATTCTGATCTCGATTTTCCTAGGCACGGCTAACACGCGCTCAAGCAAGCGCGCAACGACCAGTACGTCGGCCCCTAAAACTAAAGCTGCTGTGCCTGCGGCTGCTGTTAGTGCAGTTAGAGGGGGGCGCGGAGCGAGAGGTAGGACAAATACTACGAAGAGTACAGGAGGTAACCGCAAGAAGGTGAGTTTGGCGTTTAATGTTGTGGCTAAGTTTGCATTTTTAACAGTTTAATTGCTTGGAATAGTGATATCTTCGAGTCAGTGGATGTGATCTACGCGATGGAATATATCTCCTTCTTGGAACGATTTGAAGCCTACCGGACAACGCGAATTAAGTTGAAACCATAACCCACTTCTATTTATCTCCAGGAAAGGCAATGATAAAGACCGTAGAGGTGTTATATGTGGCTGTGAATAGGAAACTGAGTAAAAACGATCTATAGCTTGGCCACGAGCATAGGGCAACTAGTATCCTGATCCTGGAGCAGTAGCGCACATGTCGAGAGCAATAGCCTGCAGCTGTGACACTGTTTCAAACCTTCGGTTATACCCTTGTATGACCTGTCCATAGTTCGGTACCGATCCCAAGCAAGCCAACCCGGTCATGTTGTGTCTTATTCTCCAAACGAAGATACTCCCATCTATGACCAAGTATTCCATCGATTTTCAGTACTCTCGAAGGCAAAATGACTTCATGGTGCGAAGCATTTAACGGGGCCCTCAACGTCGCGGGACACGACAACAACGATGCGACCGATGATCAATATCAAAGATGCTCTAACTAGAGAATACCCACTAATTTATTGCCACAGAACAAACAGGACTGTACCGCCTCTAACAATACTTGGACGGTCCAAGCAGACAGTGCTGGATCTCCGACGGAGCGGTCTGACGCAGGGAGGAGTGCCTTCCGACAACAAGTGATGCAAGTCCGAGATGTGGCCGTTGCAAGAATGGCTGAGGTGATCGAGCACCGCGCTAAGTATACAACCGGCATAAACAGTTCACATTTGTCGCACGGGTAAGAATAATATGAGATCGCAACATACCCCAAGTATGCCCGTTAGTGCATTTACCGACCGCAATGTCATCCATTGCCACCTCTGCATGGCACGCAGGGCACGACTCCCCTAAGTGTACTGTCCCATTAAGACGAGTTGAAGTCGTTAAGCTGATTTCGCTTGTGGCTGGCTGGTATTCAACAGGAGGTAAAGGTGCGCCTAGTCGATTGAGTATCGCTTGTGCAGTATGGTTCAACCTAATATCGTCCCTGGGAAACAAGATTCCTTCGGTCGCCATTCGTGATACGAAAACTTTATCTGTAGCTAGAAGTGATGACAATGATTACTAGGCCGACATCGGAGCACACACTATAATGTAAATTTACCATTTAGCCATGGGACCACAGCTTGTAACGCTAGTAGTAGACCACGCAGTCGAGCTTCAAAGATGATGCGTGTCCAGGCCACAGCGATGCCTTCAAATTCTGAATCCTTGTGGTATTTCTGCAGAATACACGCAATCAACCATTTTGTTTGGTACGCAGTTGAGCCAGAGTGAACTACGCACCCAACAAGCATAGGCTAAGTTGAACTTCAGCTGAGCAAGGCGTATCTCTACGCTCCATACCGAGCTTCTCATGGCGCGATCACAGAAGTCTTCTCGCACATGGTGCGGGACGTCGCCGGCCCTTTGTACATTTGATTCAAGATCGAGTCCTTCTGAAGGCGTCATGATCATATCGTTGTCGGTTTGAGCAGGTGGCATCAACAGAAGCCTCAGGCGATCCTTGGTGGCAGCATATCTCAGAGGATGTCGAATTTGAAAGAGAGGGGACCGAAGAGTAGCCACGGGGGAAGCTAAATAACAATATAATCACAGTCGGGAGGTGAGATATATACGAAAGAGAGACCCGACATACCATTAGTCACCAATTGCAGCACTTGGGTGATGTGGTCTATCAAGCCATCACCCAAGGGATCATCGTACCACAAGGATCTCACGACCAAGTGACCCCTGTGTTTTGAAGGCCCAATGTAGTCAAGATCCTGTGGTTGCTGACGCCTTTACAATACATCGAGCGGTCAGGTCAACGCACTTGTCAACGACATAGTCCCGCGCTCACTCATGAAACCACAGCACGGTTCCAAGGTCATCGAATGTCGTCAGTCCACAGTTCTCGATGAGATCAGTGTGGCTAAGCAGCTTCCCACCAGAAGACTGCTCCACCACCGCCGCCGTGGACCGTAATGCTTGACCAAGGACGTGACTGTCAATCTGGGGCAAAGATTCCAGCGCCTCATGTGCTATGCTTGTGCTAGAGAACGAGGGCAAAGTCGACGCGTGATGAATTATATGGAAGGAAGAATCAGATAAAATCAAGATTATAACGTCTTGTGTGGCAAGGTAAATAAAGCCTGCAAGTCCGAGGGAGTGAGCGAGATCGCCTACCTGGAGAGGTTAAATGCGGCGACTAGAGAAACTGACCAGCTGGGGGAAGAAAAGGTGACGAGTTGCCACATATGCCACGATTTTGTATGGGGATGGTACAGAATCCCAGGTGCTCTGACCATACCAGTATCGTGCCTGACTTAGTGAGTACTAAAAGCGGCTACGAATCTGGATCCTTCAGATGACTGTATGCTCAGATACAGAGGATACGGCACGTACCTTACCCTCCGCAGTATCGACCCATCGGATGCTTGTGATCGTACGACCATCGGACTCGTGGGCAGACCCGTTCGGAAGGCCAACGGTAGATATATCCTGTTGGTACACTTGTGAACCGTTCGCATCTGTTGGGGATACTGATAACTTTTGGAAAATTCGAATGCGTCTGGCGGTTCCGTCAGCGAGAGCACACGCAATCATTGCAGTGCCTATAAATGCAGATATCAGGGATAATGGTGCACAGCCATTTCTCTCTGGATCGGCCACTTACAACATCCATCGTCAGTATTTGTCCAAGAAGACCAGGCCACATGAGTGACCCAACTGTCGGAGACCAGAATGGTGTGCACTGGGACGAGTTTAAGCGTTCCAGCGTTTAATCTTCAGTCCGGAAGTTAGTATGCGCATGATGGGACGACTAACACTGGCCGCACCTTAGAAGACCTATAGTTCCCGCCCGCGTCCCGACTGCTAAAAGCGACCCGTCGAAGCTTGTCAGAGGTGTCGCGGTGTAGAGCGGTACTTGAGACCACGTTAAACCTGAACAGGAGACGAATTTTGTTTGGCTGAGTTTCGAATTTCGTAGATCATTGATGCGTCCGACGGCCTACATTGCACCTGGGCGCCAAGAACCTCGCTAACTCCACGCTCATTTGCTGTCTCAGCCCCCACCCCGTTTGATTCAACGCGGTCTTGAAGTAAAGTCTGCGTAACGTCTTGTATCTATAATCAGAATACCCTAAGCATCGTGTTCCAGAGAATCTTGGGATGATACATACTTTTGTCCATGCCCCTTTCAGAAGGTTTTTCGCGGGAGCCCACAGACTCAGTTCGAGATTCGAAGTTAGGGTGACGAGTAGGCAACTGAATTTCGTAAATCTCGTTCAGAGTCCCAGGTTATTGCCGCAAAATAACAATGTCACATGCCATCCGTTCGCTGATCGATAGGTTGGAGACCAGCAGGCAGACCTCCAGGTGTTATCCAGTGAGCCGAGAGACAGACTTCGTACATCTGGAAGATGAAGACGATATGAGAAGCAAGAGACTAGTACGGTCACAGCAGAAGCACACCTTGTGAGTTCCAAGCCCAGATATGCTGAAAAGCCTTATCTGCAGTAATCATAGTCCTATACCACTTCAATTCTACGTCGGGGATTTTCGCTAATGACTGCATGTCGCTGTGTAAGGACTTGGCCACGTTCGGTCGAGCAGCAGTGGCAGAAGCCGCATCAAAATATATGCCAAGATCTGGGGTCTATATAAGTCCAACCCAGCGCATGTTCAGATTAGGTATATTAAGTGAGTGGTGACCATGGACTCACAAGAATGTAGAGCGTCCCCCGAGTAAGGAGGAGAAGTTGACCGTCCTCTGACCATGTCACAGTATTCAACGAGGGAAACGAGTCCGCCGGCACGGTAAGAGCGGTATATATGGACATGTCAATCTGCTCCGAAGTGCTTCTGTTCGCACACGGAGACCAACATGTTTGGTCTGCGACAGTAAATTTTCGATGACGCATCATTGAGATGGCTACTACCAGACCAGTCGATATCTCCATCGCACAAGGAATATACCAACTGGGGGGCATTACCTTCTAACGGGTTGGGCGAGTTGACGAGATGTCCACTTATAGAATTGAATAGTTGATATACACAGCCGTCTCTTATATGTTCTGGGCAACTTCTGCCTAAAATGTTTAACGGTGACAGTGAAACATACGTTGAAATTGCAGGTTATATATTCTGAGCTCGGGGATGGAATGGCAGTTGGTCACAAGTTAAGACTGATCGGTAAGAAGGATCAGGTCCGGCATGTTATACATAGAAGGGACGAACAAACTTACAGTGATCAACGCGCCCTGCGATTGCTCCAGTTCTCGGATTCTCTCCAGTAGTGCATGATTCCGAAGCGTGAGCGCATGCATGTCTTCGGTCATGTGTTGCCTGGCCGCGAAAACGAGCTCAACCCTTGTCCCAATGTCAAACCAGAAACTGAATCGGGCGTCGTACTCTTCATCGTCTTCCTCCGTAGTCGCCACCCCTCGGATGTGGCCGGCGCTTCTATGTCCGCGTATCTTTACGTCGCGTGTTACGATGGTCGATATATATAACGCTACATCGCGTTGCACATCCGGATTATCCTCGAACATTCCCGGGGAGGTGCCAAAGTCAAGAATTTTAAGCTTGCATAGGTCTATAATCGCTACGTGTGACTCCTTGGGTATCGCTGCGCTTACAACGTTGATGAACACCGCTAGGTGCGTCAAGACTGAGAACTTTTCGAGGAAGACTCCAACACTCTGCAGTGGCTGCCCGTGCTCCCATCCAGTATCTAAGGTTGGATCTGCAAAGAGCTCCAGTACTTCCATCATGGGCCACGCAGCAGCCATGGCGACTATTTCCTCCTTTGTATACGTGACAGCCTGATTATGCCACAGGTGTAGAAATGAAAGTGCCCTGCATTGCAGCAAAGGTCGGATGCAGTCGAAGCCAATGCTTTCCGGTGAGGGGTTGTTATCGTCCACAGCGAAGAGAGATAACGTGATGTCGGTCAGGTTGTGGTGTACGGTGGCGAGCGTCGTGGTCAGAGAATGAAGTGCATCAGCGTAGAATACCGATCTACATGTGAGGAGAAGTGTATGTAGGTTAGTTGTGTGGGGACTTTCTAGAAGCACAGACCCATCCGTCAAGGAAGGCCAAGCATCAAATCCTAGCTTCTGCAAGGTTTTGAAAGTCCCCGGTACCCAGCGAAAGCACATGCCAGACTCATCCGGCCATTGATACTCCACTGTGCTCCAGTTCGCGTATTCCTGGAGCAATGGAAGTTCGCCCAGCACGTTAACGAGGAGGCTGGTGGCGGAGAACGGCGGCAGGAAGGCCGTTATGAGGCGTTTCTGACCACTGATGAATGTAGTGAGGTTAGGCACGTAGTCCCGGTTGGAGCCATCGGCAGCGAAGATAAATCTGTGGAGTGAGAGGTCTAGTTGGTTGAGGCCGTCGAGGAGGGCAGGGCAGGCGCTGACGGCATCGCCGTCACAGTTGATCTCGAGAGCGGTCACTGTGGGTGAGACGAAGTATAAGACAAGAGGAAGTGTGGTCGCGTCCCTGGAGGTCCAGATAATGTCAAAGACATTTGGTGTGATAAGTCTTGGGGAGCGACGCTCTGTGATTCTAGAGAAAAGATGCGGGGAAGGAATCGCCGGGAAACCTTGAAATTTGCGGTCATCGTTATGCTCGAGTTTGCGGATCCGGCTGGCATAACTGTCGAATCGATCCCAGTTCGCATTTGAGAGATCAGGTGGAAAATGCTAAAAATAATAATACAACGTCAACCCCCCATAACAATAGAGTCCTCACTTGAGTCAAGGTAACCTACCCACTCATTTCCACGAATCACCAATGGCGAAAGAAGTTCCAGAAGTGGATAGAAACTTTTCATATCCTTCCATATCCAATCAAGCGCGATGCAAGACCAGAAGCGGCAAGTCCGTGCTGCTGATGTCTGGTTTGATTTATTGACATTCTGAAGAACCTGGCTGACGATCTCTGGGACCCCCAGTGCTTACAGAGGGGTCGCTGCCTGGTTATCAACCAAGCAATTTCGCCAAGGATTCCTGAACGCCGCTCAAGCTCACCTCGTTCCATGAAAATTTCGGCGCTGGTTCAGGTCAGATTAGCCCTGTTATTGTGCTGCGATAGCGGCAAGAAAGACTAGGTAGTCAAGATTCGAATGAACATCGACGTCAACCAGTCATCTAAGAACCCTGGAATTGACATACGCTCATATTTGAATCTGAGTCAAAACATGGCCGCGTCTCGCTGCATCACGGCGTATGTAGCGTTTTATGCGACACACTTCCTGCTTAAAAGATTAGCTAGCTGTCTCGCAACCACTTTCGTCGAACACATTACTCGCACTATGAGTGCCTTCGACCAGGGATGTTTACCAGGCTTACAGATATGTTTAGTTAGTAACGCGCGAGATTGCTATTCGGTTCTCGACGAGATTGGCCAAACAAAGCTCCCAAGCATTGGATCAAAGTGCTACCCTAGACTTGCTTCGGCCTATCAATGGCAAGTGCGGTAATTGTCCTGACGACAGTGAGCCACTCGTATAGAAGCACAGCATGGTTCATGAGCTTTTGGGCAGACTGATCACCTATTTGAGGAGGTTGGGTTCACATCCAAAAGTTCAAATGCACGGTGCTGAGGGTAGACAGCTCAGGAAACTTAAAGCTCGAGTCCCCCGACGGCTAACTCGACCAAGATGAAATCCATAGGGCCAACTTTATGCTTCAAACCCTTCAGGTACAACCACTGGGCCCGTAGATGGAGGTGAGGTCAATTGCTGCGTAGTAGAGGTAAGCGGTGAGGAGTGGCCAAGTGTTATACAATACCTATAACGACGAAGAGACGGATGAACTCACTCGGCCTGGCGCCTCCTGCAATAATTCGAGTTTGCGGACCTTCTCCGATAATGCTTTATTTTGAAGGGACAGTTCGCTTATTTCTTCGGCCATAGACTTCCTTCCCGCGTGAACCAGCTCGACCCTCGTACCGATGTCGAGCCAGAATCCGAGACGAAACTCATATTCTTCATTCTCCTCTTCCGTAGTTGCCACCGCTCGTACATGACAGCTACTTCTGCGACCACTTATATCTATTCCAGGTGTCGTTATGGAAGATAGGTATAGCGAGATGCTACGTTGAATTCTTGGGTTGGTGGCGTGTAATGGGGGAGAGGTGCCAAAGTCGAGAACCTCGAGGTTTGCGAGACCCGACATTCCTGCCTTCGACACTTCTGGGACTGTGTCGGTAAGGATATTGACAAAGAGCGCCAGTCGCTTCAATCCGGGAAACTCTCTGATGAACACATGAATGCTCTGTAGGGGCTGTCCCATGTCGCATGTGACATCAGTGGTCGGGTCTGCGAAGAGCTCCAGGACGACCATGCCGGGCCACGCGGCCGCCATCGTGACTATGTCATCTTCCGAGTACGCTAGGGTTCGTTTGTGCGAGAGGCGTACGGACGACAATCCTCGGCACTGCAGCAAGGGAAGGATATAGCATAGGCTGATGCTGTTCCCTGAGGGATCGCTAACATTCATTATATTGATTGCGAAGAGATTCAAGGCGATTTTGTTCAGGCTGTGGTGCACGCTCGCCAGTGTAGATGTGAGGGAAAGGAGCCCGTCGTTGGTGAAACTCGGTCTACATGTCAGTTGTAGTGATCGTAATGACCGATGAGCACCTTGCAACGTCCTCGAAGCGTCTACCAAGGAATGCGCATGGAACGCGAGATCTTCTAATATTTTGAAAGTTCCTGGCTCCCAACTGAAGCACATGCCCGATTCGACCGGCATACGATACTTCACTACACTCCAGCCTGTATATTTCTTCAGTGACGGGAGTTCGCCCAAAGCATTAACCACTTCTTTCGTCGCGGAAAATGGTGGAAGGGAGGCTGTCACAAGGCGCTTCTGGCTGCGAAGGAATGCAGAGAGATTAGGTGTGTAGTCCAAGTTGGAGTCATCTGCGGAGAGGACAAATTTGACGAGAGAAAGGTTCCGTTGTGTCAGGTCGTTGAGGAGGCTCGCGCATGCAGTCGTCATTCCTCTGGCACAGCTGATCTCGAGAGTAGTGAGCGATAGTGAGATAAGGTGTAAGACAAGAGGAAGTGTTCTCGCATTTGAAGCAGTCCAGGTAATGTTGGTAACGTTGCGAAGCAATGGAGCGAGGGTTTTTCGGGTGGGCCGCCATGTATCTATTTCATCGAAGAGGGAAGATGTTGCAAGTCGTAAACCTCGAAACTCGTACCGATCGTAATGCGCGATACTACGGATACGACCGGCATAGCTGTCGAAGCGACCCCAGTTTGTGTGTAACAGATTAGACGAGAAAAACTAAACACCGAGTTTAATGTATGTCCGGCACTCGGACTCTGGATCAAGTGGCTTACCCATTCTCGTTCATGAGCCTCCAGGGGTGACAGCAGCTGAAAGAGTGGACAGAGACTTTCCATATCCCTCCATAGCCAATCGAGGGCGATACAAGACCAGAACCGGCAAGTCCGTGCCGCTGAGGCCTGGGTTGATTTGTTGACTTGCTGAAGAATCTGGTTGACAATCTCTGACACACCCAATGCTGCGGGCAGCTTAATTACTAACCGAGAAACTTCGCCATGGCTTCCAAGGGCTCACCCTCCATCACAAGGCCGTTTTAGATTCGAACGTGCTATCTCGTTGTTTTGGGGTAGTTGCAAGCGCAGATTCGAAGCGTCTAAAGACGCCGTAGATACCAGAATCGGGTCACATCTCCGCTTTTCGATTAGATAAGACACATTATAGCCTCAGCATCGTCGCAACATGGGCAAATAAAATGAGGGGCTCGGAGGGACGGGGACCGAAAGAGCTAGTGGGATGGAATAGAGAGGTTCTAGATCACGGGTGGGAGGCTTTGACACACATAAAGTAGCATATAATATGAACAGAAAACTTTTATCTGTGGGCAATAGGTTTTAACGGTGCATCTGAACAGAGTTTGCCAATATATGCCCCATGGAACCGATCGCGCGGCCCTTGAGAGGCTATGGTTTCGGTTTCGGTGGGGTGGTTTTGACGCACTTCAACGGTCTCAGGGCTAACGATACCGAAGAATGAGGTCAACGGGTCCAAAAGAGGTGTCGGGATTGTTCCGATCTAGAGAATGGGTTTATACTTACGAGTTTCGTTGGGAGGGGTCCTTATAACAGGATCTAAGTTCCCGAATTAGTATGTTGGGGGTACTGATTCAGGGCGTTTGGGGGACGGAGGGTGTTTCTTACCTTTTGAGCGGTTTAGATTCACTTCTGCAACGAGATACAAATGACCAATGCATTAGAGCACGGGAAACGCCGTGGAGGGGCATACGTACCATCCTTAGAGAGCCCACCATAGAAAGCCCTCATCTCCGCGGAGCTCCCCTGCGGGAGACGTGCGTACCTTGCCTTCCAAGTCCATGGTGTCTCAGCAGGTGTCCCCACGACAGAACCTGGAGAAGGACGACTCAGCGCTTCCGAGGGACTGAAATCCATCCAGGTTGCAGTCACAAATCCACGAACGTTGTAGGCCTTCTGAGGTGATGGATAACATTGGCTTGGGATGAGTGTTGATAACGTCAACATTCTGTCGGGTCGGGGCTTCGTTTGGTTCGCCTCCGTTGCGAGGAAGCACGCTGAACCTGGTATTCCAATTGGATTGTGCGTGGGGTTCAATTGTGTGATGTGCATCTAGGTGGGTTTCTGAGGGATCCACAGCGATAGCCCGTACGAATGGTAATGTTGATGGTTCTAATGAATTGACTCCCGGGTTCAAATGGTCCGACGGGTATGATGCTATATCGGGAATATCTTCCAACCCCTTGGCGAATGTCAGATCAGATTCGTCCAAGAAATTGGCACCCAAATCCCAGAAGTTCTCGTCAAGATCTCCCAGCATCGGCGGTGTGCGTTTGACAAGAGCACTGGGTTGTGAAGGGCAATTCGCTTTAACCAACCGGCTATTTCCAAGAATAAGAAATGAACCACTGACTTACATATGGATAGGAGTACCCAAAATGCACGGGGCGAGAAGGACAAACAGTAGTACTGAAAGGGGATAGGCGAGCATCAATTCGAATCGGCGGTATTCACTCCTGAATATGGCAGAAGAGAGGGTTTCTCCTGTAGGAAGCCAAAAGGGGGTGGAGACTAGTCAGAGGAATGGTAAAATAGTGGGAGAGGGAGCAGATTGAAAGCCAGTGGTGAAGCGTTGACTTGGAGACTTTCCGCGCCACTTGCTGATAATGGCTGCATATGGTTTCGTTCGCTTCACATATTCGGTACCAATATCCGACCTGGCTGGGAGTGTAGCCGAAGATTGAAACCCTTCTCACGAGAAGCGCGAGCATCGTTCCTCATGATAATACGAGGCTGGTAATAACCGAGAGTTTCATATATATGGGTTCGTTACCATCCAGAGGCGATTAAATTAGGAATCTCGGTGATGCGGGCCGTCTTGAGTGGAGGTGTGTGTGGAGGTGTGCGCGCGTAAACACAAGAGCAAACAGAATTCTTGGCATACCAAATACATACTTGTGACAGCTAGTGAGATGGTTGGCACAAATATGACAAGGACCGCCTCGCTCAGAGTGCCAAGCCAATGTTCTCCCCTGAACCACTGGTCGAGTGAGGCGGGGGTGGTCGGGTTCGTGCTGATCGAACTCGAACATTTGCCCGATGCCCGACCACGCTCGATTTCTCATGCTCGGGACGTTCGTCGCTTGCCCGAGGTATACCTCAAACGATCAGACTGAGTAACGTCCCGTGGAGGTATGACCTTACCGCTTCCGAGACGCTCGCCGCTGCCACGATGAGTAACGTGCCACGGAGTATGACCTTGCTGCTTCCAGGAGAGAAGAGCGGGAATAACTCATCCGGATCGTATCTGTGGCGGGCCAAGCATATCCGGATTGCATGTACGGACCAAGCACATCCGAGGGATAGGCCTCGTCATACATATATATATGTAGTCTTTCCTATCAGCTTCATCCGCCATCTCAATTTCTCGACCATTGCCATTTCCATCTCCCTCACTCACCTTCAGAAATCATTCCAATGGATAATCTCCTCAAAGGCAATGAGTGGGTAGATTTCCCCTTATGCTCGAATAAAACGCCTGATCATTGGTCGCGTACAGGACATACTCAAAGGACCACGTTGCCCCTCCCCTGCTCCGGGATTTGTTGCCCACCCTCAAAGGGGCTTTGATCGGTATGTGCACCGAGAAGAATCGTTCGCGAAAAGATACTTAAACGCTCATTTTCTGCAGTGACATGCATGGATCCTCGTGTCATTCCCGAGCACTTTGGTAACTTCGGGCGCGGAGGTTTGTGGATCATCTCAATCTGATCTGACACAGTGAATTTAATCCATCCTTCACCCGGAAGAATACGGCGTTGTTCGCAACGCTGGTGGACGTGTGGCCCAAATCACTCGAGAGATCGCTTTCGTCTGTGGGGCCTCAAAGACCAAGGATGTCATCATCATCCACCACGATGGTATGTCCATGGGGATTTTCCTTCCCTGCCTCTTGTTGATTGCATTTCACTGATCCATGGATTTCCCCACCTAGACTGCGGTATGTCCAATTTCCATAACGACGCACTCCGCAAAGCTCTTGCGGCCAAGGGTCTCGGCGATGCCGGTACGGCCACTATGGACTTTGGGGAGATTCTTGAGTGAGTCCTCACCCCCATCAATGCACTTCCAGTCTCATTGATTAATGTCTCTCCTTAAAAAGCCTCGACGAGAGCATTCGATATGATGTTGCTGAACTGAGGAAGTCTCCATATATGGCCAATAATGTCAACATCCACGGCTACGCTTTAGATCTGATGACGACCGGCAAACTACGCGAGGTCGCCACTTCGCTAGGAGAGCAGCCAAAGGTGCATTGATTTCACTCGCTGAGGTCCTGGGAATGAACGCTGATGACATGCCTTCTTCGTGACATTAGGACTAGCAGTGTATTTTACAGTCTGTACTGATCGGAATTGAGAGCAACGAATATATTCCCCAAATTATCGTCACGGTACAACAAGCTTGCATCGCGGTACTGCTTGACATTTCTATACTCTTCACCTGATCACTGAGAACCGACACCGACATACGAGCATATTGACGACTTGAAACGTTATCTGAGAGGTTGGAGTGTGGTCAAACTATCTATGCTTCTCAGTTCTCGCATCAGCGATGTACCTAGGGCCTAAAGAGCGACACTGAAACGAACATATGCTCAAGGACTCGGAGTGGGCAAAACCGCGGGATAACTCACAGAGGAATTATGTATATCATAAGCAAAGGAAGAGCATTAAGAAATTATTGTTTTTCGCCCTATTCGAGACCATGGAGCGTAATTAACTTCGAAGCTTAATCTCGCCGTCCGTAACGCCGCTTACTTCAAACGGTTCCAGCAGGAGGAGGAGTGGGAGGGGGATTGAAATGGTGGAATTTCCATTCAATACCCTGTGGAGAGTCGTGGTCTCTCAGGGCTTGATCCTTTTGAGCTAGAGTGAAAGGGAACGGTGGTAGCTTCTAAGTGGCTCGGCAGCACAGCGCTCATATGCAAATCCCGGCGACATACATATCGCTTTCGACACCTTTTTTGGTTTCTCTTTCTGAATCGGCACCTCTGCTCAACGTGGTTATGTCAAAGCAACGGAGACCATAAATACCGGCAGTTATTACTTGAGAGCAAGATGTACGTACCGGCTTCAGGCCGCCCTTCCCAATCTGGGTGTGGTGATGATAGGTCTGGGTTATCGTGTTCAGATGCTTTCACAGAAGGACTGATTGGTAAAAGCATCGTAAGTAGCAACCGAATATGCGTACCTCCCACACCTTGGTTTATTCTCTCTTCAAAAGACGTAGTAGCTCTCAGGGTGGTAGGTAAAGTAGAAGATGGCAAACCGGTCTCAGTGACGGGAAAATCGTCGTGTGGCTCCCCCAAACGCTTAAATAATGAAGAAAACCCCGCTAACAGTTCCATCATGGCGACAGGAGTTACAGGTAATGAGCAATAATGAGAGGTTGGTAGCTTATGAGACAGGTGTACGTACAGTATTTAGGCAGAATCTTCCTTCTTGGGTGTCTCCAATGAGGTGACTGTGGGTCTGAGTTTTCCGGTCTCGGGGCTTTAACAGAAGGGCTGCTTAGTCAGAGACACATTGAACTTAGGTCACAATCGAGGAATACGTACTTTGGGCAATCGGGTCCCAGGTGCTAGAAAAGTCGCAATTAGCTTGGGTACATTGCGGCTCCCCGCGCATCCGACGGGGTAAATTGCGACCTACCAATTTCCATGAAAGGCTTAGTCGCCTTCTCTAGAGCCAAACACAGACGAGTGTTTAAACACAACAGTAATGTAGGACGTTTTATAATCCCATAGCTGCAAAGTCTAGCCTCTAAACTCACCTTTCTTGTTAGATTTCCTTGTCCATTCATGACGTGCTTCTGCAATAACGGCGCTAGCCATTTGTGCTTCTAACAGGCAAAGACGGACGGTGCACACGGATGGAAGAACAACCCGGCGCATTTAGGTTCTTACGTCGACACAATCTATGATCATGACGGTACATACCTTGCAGGTTGCTTTCCTGGGCGATAGGTGGCGTTGACGCAATTCTGGGTTTCTTGGGGACAGGTTCGTCGCGTACTGAAAGAGCTATCGCCGTTTAACCTTGGCATAACTCCAACATTGCCATATGTAGATAGGAAGAAGGAAACATACTAGTGAATACATTCCTTAGCGTTTGACCTAGTCCAATAGGGGTTGTCCAAGCAGAGTCCGACAACAATGAGCCGCAATCTTCTGGAATAGTAATTTGCGCCGGACCACACACCTCCTTCGGTGTGCAATGTGTCAAGAACCGTCACGGCAGGAGGAGGCGGTGTGTTAAAAGCAGGCACCATATTAGTGTTAAATGGTACTCGGGCGTCGAATAACGTTGGTCTGGCGGGCAACTGGCCAGGACGTAACCTATTTTCGGGCACCTGGAATATGGCTTCAGAGTCCCGTTTAGGCTGTGTTAGGGTGTCCTCCAAGAACTGAGCCAGAGGGTCCGCTGATTCCTGCCCGAACATCGGGCTACACTTGTCATAGAAGCTAGCGTTTTGACAAATGATCGATGGCGATCATTCATCAGTGATTTCTGTAATTAGATTCGTTAAGACGTGTGATTCTACTAACGTCTGGATTGGACGAGCCAGCAAGGTCTCGGCGAGAAGGAGCAGAAGGGAGGGAGTTGCGGTACCAGAAAGCATCTGGACAATATAGGCCGTGTACGAATGGTTGGAGGCGAGCTGGGAATTAACACTCCTGAATATTTCGCAGTGCCCAGCGCCCAGTGTCTGAGGTATGAAGGGCAAGTGATGAGTGGAAAACACAGATGAAACCGAACAGCGCTTGCGCCCTCTTTAAAGGTGGTGCGAACCGTTCGGAAAGAAAGTCTTGCTGCCGAAAGGGACTTGCAAGTAATGTGACCTCACGGTAGGCAGACCATCCATAGAGGGAATAGTGAGGCCTCAAAATATCACTCTGCCGTGCCGCTTGCCGGTAGTGCAGTTCTTGCCTGCAGAAGCCGCAGTCCCGGGCGCAACGAAAGGCAGTTTGGAAGTGCGCCTGATTAACCGGAGTACAAGAGCCGATATCGGTTGTGTGGAACCAAGAAGCGTGTCTACGCTAAGGGTAGGTGAGATACAAGAGGCACTCTACTGGGGCACGCTAAACGGTCATTGGCCCCGGATCCTCTTCTTTGCGAGGCAGATGTTTACCGATTTCGGGTCCCAACTCCACAATAGATCAAATCCGCATTTTTGTTGGGCCTTATGTAGTGAATCCATTTTGGCCTAACTCCCACGTGATGCCGAGCTCACGCTTCTAACTCCCATCTATTGGCATCACCACGCATCGGGTTTATCCAGCTTTTTACACCTCGTTACCTCCAAGGAATTGAACAGAGGGGTCATCGGATGTCGAGACGGGCGTCAGTCTCAAGTACCGCTTCTGTAACTGGCCAACCACCATCTGGCACGCTGCCCAGGGCCAATAGCATTCGATCGCGCAAGTCAAAGGCCAAACCCCCGCAACAAATAGCTGCCACCAGGAGTCGCTCATCCACATATATTAACGAACGCGAGGACGAATTAGAACAGCTGAAACGGCGAGCGTCATTGTCATATCCTGTCAGACCGGCCATCAGTGTTGGTACAACGACTCCCAAACTTGAGCCTTGGTCTCCTCCGCTGTCTCCTACGCCTGAAATTCATTCGACAATCAAGGCATATGCTTCTCTGCCCTCATCCCCGAGGTTATCCTCAGCCACGCTTGCTAGAGTACCGATGACTTTTAGCGAACGGCCGAAGCCAGTCGTAGAGACCGCGCCTTTCTCTTTATGGGAGTACTTAAGGGAGGAGCTCCTGGCGACGGACTTTGACTCTCATCAGGAGCTCAAGTGGGAGCGAGTCAGTAACTTCTTAAGCATACCTCTCGGAGTTGAGAAGGTACGCAATCAGAAATCTTCGTGCTTTCCGCCCCCTGTTCTCACACATATTGGCATACGATAGATTATCTCTTTTGGCTTCATACTGTGCTTTGATACCTTTCTTCACACATTCACAATACTCCCTATCCGCGCCACTCTTGCTACCTTCCGCGCTCTCGTAAGCTTCGTATCTCCTTCGAGGTAAGCACTAATTTCTCTATGTATGATTGATCCCCGAGTAGTGTCAATCTCAAGTTTCGATTTATAATAGGCCTCCAGTGCCAGCTGCCCAGAAGGCCGATATCCTCCGAATGCTCCTTCTTGTCATATCGGTGGCAATTTTGATCCCTCTCACTGACGCATCGAGAATATACCATTCCATCCGTGGTCAAGACACAATCAGGCTTTATGTGATATTTAATGCTTTAGAGGCGAGCTGATGTTGATCTGCTTGTTAGTCAACCTTTTGGCTAAAGTCGAGAACTATGTAGATCGCAGATAGGCTCCTCACTTCCATCGGACAAGACATTTTGGACTGCCTCTTCAGCCGGTCTACGCTACTTCTCTTATCGAACCATGTTACGCCTAGCACTCAAACGCTGAAGCCGATTCTGTTCTTTACTCTCTCTGTGATATACACTGGTGAGCCTACGCTTTAAGGCGATTTCGCAGCGTCGCATTTCCTTCTAAACAACCCCCAATTATGTTGACAGTCGCACACGCCATGGTTCTAGTTTATGAACTCACAGCCCTCAACATCGCCATCAATTCGTATGACAATGCGCTCCTTACACTACTTCTTTCAAATCAGTTTGTGGAGATCAAAGGGAGCGTCTTTAAGAAATTTGAAAAGGATAACCTATTCCAAATCACTTGCGCAGGTCCGTTCCCGATATCATGAATTGCAGCTTGAACGCCTCAATGCGCTAATATCTATTTGATCTTCTGAAGACATCGTCGAACGCTTTCAGCTTGCATTGATGCTGGTTTCCATCGCGATGCGTAATCTGATTGAGCTGAGCTCTGCGGAGATGGATCTCTCTTCAGAGAGCACATTTGTTCTCCCTGTCGCTTGGAAGGCCTTCCGGTTTATCAGTGGCAAAAACTTTATTGGACCTATACTAGCGGTTTGTGCTACGATCACTCGGCTGTACCACTTATTCCTGTTTCACTGATTGGTGTTTCAAACCTCCTATAGCCTGTTCTGACCGTGCTGGCATCCGAACTCGGGGTCGATTGGCTTAAGCATGCCTTCATCACTAAATTCAATCATATCCGTCCTAGCGTGTATGAACGCTACATCGACGTACTGTGCCGAGATTTAACTACTGGAAGCTGGGTTGGGAGGAGGCAGGTCGCACGGAAGGTACGATTCATTCACATATGACGAGACATTGTTTAACTCCTTACTGGCGCATTCAGCACAACTACGTTGACCAATCACCGGTCGTCGCTCGGAGGCTAGGCTTTGCTGCTTTGCCCATGGCCGTACTATCCGTTATCATTTGCTATCAATCCCTCTCACTCGTGGTCTCGACGCACTTTGCCGACTCGTCGTGGGCTGAGCTTCATGACTTATACGATCTGGAATTTATCTCGGCTTTGGATTGGGTGCATATGGGCAAGTGGGTGGTACTTGGGATCTTGATATGGTTCTGGTACGTCTCACCGCTTTGGTTTAGCATGCGAATGGGCGTGAATTAATTAACTGTATTGCGGGGTGTAGTGCGGTGATGGTCAAGTTGATCATGGGGGTGAACCTACTAGCGTACGCGAGCAGAAGAAGAGATGGAATGGAGCAGCGAATGCGAGAGGATGAAGAGATTAACGACTTTGCTCGTTCGCCCATTGGCGAAGGGAAGGAAGAGACTGTAGGCTTTTCGTTGCCCTATCAACCCCAACGACTCATCTTACAAATGGTTTCTGACCTTACCTGCAGACATATAACAAACAGCTGAAAACTCTGCTGAGTCAGGCGCATGACGATGTTCCACCCACAGCCGAGATCGGCGAGAACCCAACGAACAATGGAAACACAACCGTCAAACCTGAGAAACCATCCGGAGGTGGCGGTGGCAGGAAAAAGGTTGCACTCGAGGACCTTACACGCTTCACGATGGTAAAACGAATATGGTAGAGTTGGTTCGACTACGCAGTGCTATTATAGTAGTGGGAAAACGGCTTAGGAACACGAGATATATAATCACGACCAGATCAATTTCACCAAGAATGATACGGAAAAAATGTTGGGAACCTTATGCTACTGTCGCCCTTTTCTCCTCCCTGTCTCCATCATCCTCGGCCAGCCTCTTTACCCCTCCTTCAGAAGCCTCTGCGTCATCGATGGTCGCCAGCAACCGAGGCTCGTCCGCTTCCTGGACAGCGGGATAATCCACAGAAACGAATTGCTCGGCGAGGCTTCCCGTCGTGGCCAACGCCATCTGCAGCACGGAGACAACCCGTTTCCTTAGTGCCTCGTTCGAGCTACGCACGACCTAAATACATCCAAGTTAGTTCATGGGCCTTGGAGGGAAGTATAGTAACGGAAGGACCTACCATATCCAACAGCCCAATCTCCGCTTTGCTATCATCGAGCGTAATCACGATCGCGGGTGACTCCAATGAAGCACCTTCCTCCTCCGCATCATCATCAGCCTTGACTTCGTCAGGGACGCGTAGCTGGACATCTCCAAAGTGCGCCTCAAGGAACATGGTGATCCTTTCCATGCGAAGCACTGCCAGCTCTTCGACCTGACTGGTGTGTGCCTTGACAGCATGCGGGTGTGGCTTCGTCAGCCGAACATCTACCTCGATGTGCGTAGGAGACTTTTTCTCGTCCTCATGGCCATGGGAGTGACTGTGTGTCGTCACTAAAAGACAGAAGAGATTATGACCCATGGTCCAAAGTTATCGAAATTGGTAGTGGCTTACTCTTCACGGACGCTGGACTTTGTTCGATGCTCATCAACACCGCTATGACGGAGTCTGCAACCATATCGTTGCTGGCGCTTGCCACCCACTCTAGCGTAACCTCTGCTTCTGAAGTCCATTTCACATCGACGGCACTCATAATCTGGGTTCAACAGGTCCTCGTTTTAGTAGCTCACACATTTGATAGGAAACGGAAACACGCGGACTCACTCTCATAGCTAGCATGCCTCCTTTATCTCGCCCTTCAACGATGGCTCCGTACATCCCCTCTATATGCCATCGAACAAGCTCCCACCCACATCCTATTGCCATACGGACCTTTTGTATCACACTACTCGTCGAGAGACCAGTGAACTCCTTGAGGTCCTTTGGGTCGAGGAGCGTATAGGAATAGTCCTTTGCGACAAGGAGCCCCGAGAGAATGCTATTTGGTGTGGGATTTTCTGTGGCGAGGGTACCGATCGCCTACAGCAGCAGTATAAAGAATTAGCCACCTGTCCATGTACGAATTCTACACTGGGCGTGTACGAGACAACATGCCTTTGCGACACGTTCTCCGCGGAAGGTAAGCTGGAGGGTCTCTAGGTTTCTCGGCGTGTGTACCTTGACGTCCTCGTCTCGGTCTTTATACTTTGACTGCAGGGCGCCGCGAAGTCGACCCATCGCAGTTTGTTCGCCATGCACCAGGACCTGGGTCAGATGGACTGTGAATCAGTGCATCTCGTCGCGATTATGCTAGAGAGATTTGACATACAATGTGCTGAGCACCAATGAGATCAATGAACTCGGCGTTTTGGGAGTAGTCGACATGTGCGCTAAAGGAAATATAGCGCACGGAGAGTCTGCGTGGGATCATGTTACCCTTGAGACCGATGATTTCTTCTGGCTCCGTCAGAATATCCTAAATTTCCGAGACACAGGTGAGTCAGCGATGAGGAAATACGACATGAGGAAGTTTGCTTTACTCGGGCCATGGTGCCTTCAATTGAGTATCCCGTGATGATCAGGCCGTTCCGAGAGTCGGGCGCCCATAACTCCAGCAGTTCCCGACTAGCGCCTGTGTGTAGGAATCCCGGGGTGGCAAGAACGACGCAAGGTCCACTCTCGGCCACTTTCTTCTCCCAGTTCCGAGCGTGAGGCAAGTTAGAGATATATCTAAGCTCGTCGTTATCAGTCAGGCGGCCTTCCTAGTAGATGAGGAGAAAGATGGCCCACTTGAACACGAAAGGATTATCTCTTCTTTCAAATCGCCCTTTGATATTGGCGTTCATGGTATGGATGTACGTCTGGTAAACGGACATGCATTTTCGAGCCAGGCTCGAGGCATAGTAGATGGGCACATTGTGGAGCTCCGGGTGCTGGTCCCAATATTCGTCGAGGATGAGTAGAAGCTCTTGAGCACGACCCATGGCAAAAACGGGAAGAAGTACATGCCCACCACGTCTGATGATAGCATGGACATCAGAGGTGAACATGGCCTCCTTCTCAGGGCGAGCTTCGAGACTTTGCACGCCGTATGTGCTCTCAATAATCAGAACGTCAGGTCGTGCGGAAGGGACCTCAGCTTTGACGAGATGTCTATCTTCTTCTCGGCTGTAGTCCCCTGTGTACAAGATCTTGAGGCCTGCAATGTCGATGAGGAACATACATGCACCGAGAACATGGCCAGCGTGGTAGGGAATAAAGGTCACTCCAGGACATGGCGATATTTGTTGATGTGCGGCCACTGGTACGATGAGTGGGAATGACAATGAGAGATCAAGCGCTGAAAATAGCGGGTCTCCCGAAGTCGAGCTACAAGAATCAGCAGTCAGCAGCATACTCACGACGTTCACCCAACCCAGGTGAAAAGGCAAGTAAGCGTCAATGGAAGCCAACCTCATTCTTATGAAATCCTGCATCATGAACTTGTAGATGGCTTTAGTTGCATGGGTCATATACACTTTGCCCTTTCCGTCCTTAAAATTGGTCTATTCATGGCCGTAAATGGCCAGTCAGCATGAAAGGGATTTACAAAGTACGAGACGCCCCCCAGCGGATCCTCCCGCACCTTCTCCATAATGTACGTCAACGAAGCGGCATGGTCAAGGTGAAAGCTTGAAGGAACGTCAGTCAGTGATAATCGAAGGAATGGGATCTGCGAACCTACTGGGTGACTAGTAGGGCATCCACTGTACTCCAGTCCAACTCATCGACGAACGGCAAGGAGGCCATACCTGACAGGGCAGGGTGGACTCCTGCGTCACAAACAATCGTCTTGCCGCGATATTGAATGACACAGCAAGACCGCCCAACCTCCTGCCCGGCACCCAGCATTGTGATTGATAGCGTTGGAGTTTCTGCGGAGTTCATCGTCGCAGTGGTTTTGGTGGTGGATAGTCGCCAGTTCAGAATGAAACTTATTCTGGGCCCTGATTAGAAACTAAGGACGATCTATCAAACCCAATTAATTTCGATATGTACAAGTATACATCAGCAGCAGTAGGCAAAAACACAGTGAACAAAATACATGCAGAACAAGGTGGTGAAATAGATACAAGCGAAATTCACCAAACAAAAAACTAGCAATACAGCTGCCCTGTCTCGTGATGAACATCATTGACTAGCGCGACATGCAGAATAAGCGCCTTCCTCATCTCATATATGCGAAATGAACGGGAGGCGACGGAGAAAATGTGAGGGTTCGATCTAATCCTGACATCTGCCTGACAGAGTTATGAGCAGTCTTCCCTCACGCCCTTCGGAGCCTTGCAGAAGATCGGGTGGCAATGCGCGTTGGTTCCTGCGGCTTCGAGCCTCTAGTTACAGGTTTCGACGGCCCCGCCAATCCAACGGTGCTATCAGCAGCCTTCGTCGTCCGAGTGGTCGCCGGCTTTCTTGCCTTCTTGGGGGTGCCTGGGTCCTTCTCTTTCCCTTTTCCTTTTCTCTTGCCGGCAGTCCGAGTGTTGATTGGCGAATCCGACTTCGGCTTAGCAGGTTGGTTTGTGGTTTGATTGCCCATACGGAGCCGTTTCGCCCTCGTCGTGCCAATTGTGTTCGTTGGTCCTAGGACTTCGTCTTCATCGTCTTCACGTTTCCTCTTCTTGTCAGGAGCACTACCACTGGCCTGCGGTAGAGGCGAAATGACTGCAACGCGCTTCTCCGTGTTCCTTCCAGCAGCCACAGTTGGAGCGGAAGACGAGGCGACAGGAGAGACCCCCCGAGCTCTCATTCTTCGAGCGGGCTGCTGCGGTTTGACTTCAGCTGGCTGGTCGACGTCCATCTCATCCGGGTCACGTTTGACTCTGACTCCTTTGCCTCCCTTCACCGGCAATTGCGCTGCCCAAAAATCACGCGCAGAGGCCGCTCTCGTCCGCTTATTCGGCATCGCTCGCATTGCGGGATAAACGCCTCGATCATCCCCTCTTGTAGGATCCAAGCGTCGCGATCGGCGTATAACCATCGGCTCATCCACTGGCTTGGTTGGGTTGGGAACGGCCACGGTGTTCGCGACCAATGGGAAAGGCAAGTCCTGAAGTGGTGAAGAGTTTGATGGTCCTGCAACCGAAGGGAGAGCGCCAATAGTTGCAGCCCTGGCCAGTGGTGTGTGACTGCCAGCGGGACGAGTCGCGGCTGTCCTCGGTGTTCGGCTCGGTTGCGAGCCAAGAGCGGAATTCTCAGTGAGCTGAGACGCCGAAAGTGGGGCGGGAGGGGCAACTACCTCGGAAATTTTAGGGACGATGTCGTTTGGGGCAGTCCCAGCTTCCATATCCTGTGTTTCGGTTTCCTGTTCTACTCGAGTTTCCTCCTCCTCATTTGCGCCCTCCTCAGCCGTCTCCATGGCATACACCATCCAACATATCCAACACTGTAGGACGCTGACCTCCCAAGGCTCAGGGAGGCCCTCGATCGGCTGAGGAACCTCTTGTCCGCTCTCAGGGCGCTTAGTCTTGCAATCATATAACCGGCTGAGCAAGAAACACTTTCGTCCATCGACACCAGCATCACGATCCTTTTGAGTCGGCGGGGGTAGGACCGTTTTTGTCGGAGCGGAATGGAATGGGATGGGAGCAGATATCTCGACTGCGGTATACTCGGGGCTGAATTTGGCGAACGAGAACAGATCGTGGCTAGTAAAAATCGCGTGTCGAGTGTTGGTGAGCTTGCAGTATGCAGCGGCCTAGAAGAATGATACCGATTTATCAGTGACATAACATAAGGTAAATCGATGCGACTCACGCCAACCAAGATCAAGTCCGCTAGAATATCGGTACTCTCTTTGAACGGAGCTTTCTTAGTCCCATGCTTCGGGTCAAGCTAAGAACGAACACGCGTAAGTTTCAGGTTTTACCCAAGGCATACAATAAT
The DNA here is from genome assembly GCA_019633535.1 of Tulasnella sp. JGI-2019a. NCBI lineage: Eukaryota > Fungi > Basidiomycota > Agaricomycetes > Cantharellales > Tulasnellaceae > Tulasnella sp. JGI-2019a. The sequence goes on along the minus strand of WSUE01000075.1, from coordinate 34,131 downwards.
TCCGCTCACATATCGTTGCTGACCGAGTGCTTCTATTCTGCCTGGGCGCAAGTGCCACTTCGAGGCTAAGAGCATCAATACTCCGCCATGATGCCTGATAGCCCCGGTCTCTAGCATTGTGACATCTTGATCCGTCCACATTGTAGCATTCATGTCACAGCTCAACAGCTTATGGCGGACGTGCCGCTGTCGCCATCCGCTGCCTTCAGGGGTGCCATCGTGGAAATCGCTGCGCTCCTGTCGCAGATAATTCTCTAGATCCTCAAGGGACACGCCAGGCCGACCATCGGGACCGAACTTGAGGGCCGGATCCCTCGCATACCGTGTGCATCGGTACAAATACGAGACAGTAGGACCCCACATGTCCATCATCATTCCGAGGATCTCGTTTTGGTAGTTGACGCGCATGTTCTCGTGCGGATGCATACGCTTGTTACGAGTTGGGTCTCCAGGGGCGGGGCCGATCGAGATGTTCAAGGCCGAGAACGGTTTCGACGACTTCGCGCCACCTTGAGCCTGAGATTCTCCGGTAGAGAGGTAGAATTGTTCGGGGAGAGGGGTTACAGATGTGTCGGACATGTTCAGTGGCGGGACTTGTGCCCAGACTGGAGATGAAACATGTCAACACTGGTTGTCGTAGGTTCATGAATAAAAATTAAGTTTGTGACTGACATTTCTCAACAGCAGACTCGAAGACGTCCTTGGCTATAGACACAACTCGGCTCAAGGTACTCGGGAGGGGGAAATCCCTTCCCAGGTCAAACGCCCGATTATCAGCGGGCTTGGGCGGGAGTAATACTGGCGCATACTTGAGTGGTGTCAGAGGTACAGCGCTATATTGCTGAATAGGATATGTTCCATAGTGTGTGGTGGCCATGTTGATCGGGACACGCGGGTGAGGATGGTGGCGAGCAGTCGCGGGAAGTGATGAGAACGGAGAGTACGTTGACGAGATGGAAAGCTGGACGATACGGAGCGACTTCTGGATGGAATTCTCAAAGTATCTGAGGCGAAGGAGAGGAGAGAATATAAGAGTTTGAACTGAACAACTATCCGTTACTTTATAGGGGGCGAAAAATGCTTGCCTATGTTTGTGGTTCGCGTACTTGCCTTAACCGAACACATGAAACGCGAATAGAACAACCCAAAAAGCCTGGTAACGTAAATAGAGGGTCGTACGATAATTCGAAGCCCTTAATAATACAGCATTAACTCACCAGGATCCTTGTTCGCGGCATAACCCCTAAGCACCAACAGTCGCTCTCTTCGAGAACCCGTTATCAACAATCGGAGGGCGCTGAGCTTGCGCGGTTGTTGATAGATCGGCATCACCCTTGTAAGTAAGTTGCCGACTGCTAACTCTCCAGGTGACAACTCTGGTCAAGGCCTGGATCCTGCGAATCATCGACGTCAGTGTCGAAGGTAGGGACCGTAGCTTCGGGAATTGCAGAATCCTATAAATCATAAGAAACACCTATCCACGTATGATGCACCACCGAGGTCCGATTGCTGCGGATCGAGTAACATTAAAGTCGCACGAGGATTGTCAAAAGGACGTAGTCCACACGCACAGTGTTGAGTAGACGCAAGGACTACAGCAAAAATAACGATATCAGGCGTAATAAATTCTGTCTTTTGACCGACACTCGAGAGGGGCAGCTCGGTGTGGTATGAAGAGGCCAAACATCCTGATCCTCATCGCCATTGGTCAGATTGTGGGATGGTCAGCCACAACGGAGGATTGCATGCGCGGCTCAATGTGGGCTCGTAATGATAAACTTTGCCGGTCGTCAAATGATCCAGTTCAGTGGGCTACAGTGATTTCAAAATGGAAGAATTGCGTGCACAGGGACAGTCGATGTTTGGCTTTCAGGGTATTTGTTCCCTTCAAAGTCCAGATTCTCTCTTTTTATCTCCAACTATTTATAGTATCCAGGGAGAGCTTATTCCCTCTATCCATGCTTGAAGGAAACACAACGTCAATGGACTATAGAATGAAGTCGCATTGGGATAATGAAACCCCTCGTGTGGTACTTTCGGACACTTTCCTTCAATAGTCTGCGTTCTACGGTGTCTCGATTCTATTGCATTATATTCATGACTGTCTATTCTGATGTGAGAAAGAGTCTGAGTATGGATTGGTTAGATCAAACAAGCCGAAAGACATTGATACGATCTTCACTGACTCCTTAACGTCTTAAACCGGTGTCCAATCCTCTACAGCATCGTAAAACTCGCGGACAATTCGTTTCTGTGCATCAAAGCCCTTCTCCTCCTGTAAGAAGCGTAAGGCATGTCAGCATGAGCTTCGTATATGACCCGGTCGATAAACGTGCTCACGGGTGTGTCCGCTATCGCCCTGCAAGGATGACAATGGCCACAGGTCATTGATCAGCGGGCCGAGATCCATGTATGACGATTTTAACATACCGTACGACAATGTATTTCCTCCCGAGAAGAACTTTTTCAGAACACTCGCCGTCGTGAGCTGCTTCACGACCTCCAGACACAAATCCGCCAGCTTCTTGAGCTATGACCACTCCAGCCTAAGATATGGAGTAGAAAGATTCTCAGCCAGTGTTTCGGGCTAAAAACATCAGAAGGATGACATACGCAAACGTCCCAGGCCCTAAAGCACAAGGTGATATAATGTAAGCTCGCAGCCTCTGGATTCGACAACACTTACCAGCAGCCGATTTCCCTTTGAAATGGTTACATGAATCAACCCATACCAACTGAGAGCTAGAAATGGCGCATACCAGTAAAGATCCATCGAGCCACTGGCGACCATCGCGTGGTTCAGAGCGGCGCTACCGAGACTTCGCATTCCATGTGCCATTCTCCCGCCAGTAACTCCTCCTTTGGGATCCCCTCCTAGTCGCACAAAAGACTCAGATTTCAAGCGGATGATACTATCCGAGCGATCTGAACCCCATTCGACACCGATGAGAGCGTTTGAGAGGGACAATAATGGGCCAGGAGGGCTGAGCGGGAGCTTGGTAGCTCGGGAGTTTAAGTACGCTCCAGAGCCTTTCAGCGCAAAATACTAATGTCCGAAAGGATATTAGTATGGATCACGGGTCCGTAATGGGTCGCACGTACTAGCTGTTGTAGGAAGGGGTTGAATATAATTCCGATGACTGGTCGCTGCTTGTAGATGAGGCCAATCGATATGCACGAGAACGGGAACCCATGGATGAAGTTAGTGGTTCCATCGATGGGATCAACGCAGAACATAGGCTCATCCGTCAGCTCGGGTTGGATGCCCTTTGAGAATGATTCCTCCCCGATACTACAATAGGTCGGTAGGAATCAGTCCTAACGCTCCTTCTGGCCGATCGGGAGGCTACGGGACACTCACAACCCAAAATTAGGATACTTTGAAGAAATCTCGCGGCGTACTAGATCTTCTACTTTAACATCATACTCGGTGACCAGATCAACAGAATTTTTCTTCTCGTCGACGGCCGTCGTCGATCCCCCAAGATGTTGACGTATGGCTTGGGATCCTTCAAGTATCAGCGCGCCTGCTTTCCCGGCGATTTCAACTGAAAAATCGAGTATAGATTCGAGGTCTTGTTGTGACAACTCTGTAGTAGCCATGAGAGATGGTAGATGGTGCTGGGCAACGTACGGCGACTTGCTTTGTCACCACGTCCGCCATCTGCTCGATTCGGAGTCAGTTTAATGGTACCCTCATATATAATACCAGGCTTGACATTCCCGAGCAACAACGCGAGGACGACCTTGCCTGTCGCAGGAACAACCCTCCTCATCACCGACGATCTCAACTCCCCTGCCGAGTTCCTCCTCCATGTCATCCTCAGCGCTCACTGCAGTGGTTCGTCACAAAGTGCAGCTACAATCGTGACCTCGAAAGCGTCCGCTCATTGGAGAGACATTGCTTTGAGAATGGTGGGTGAGTTTAGAGCAGTGGATTAGGTTTTAATCGCATACTGAAAACCAGAAGAATAGGGTAGCAAGGCCAGCCAACGATTGGCATCGGGGGGAGTTAAATTCGTCGACCCAGCCGCGCTGCTCATACATGAACCGTCGGCCGCGGATGGTCCAAAAACACCGAGTCCGGATTGGCTCCTGGAAAAAATCTTTGCTTCGCTCGTGGAGGACTGTGCGGCATTCCCGTGCTCGAACGGAAACGCGGGTCTAATCATACTGGACGACTTGAATTCTCTAGAGTGGATAGGATGCAGCGAGTTGAATGTCGTTCGATTTCTCCGAGGCGTACAGGCATTGGCGCGAAAGGTGTGTCCTATCTGGCTGAAAGACTGTCGCCACACAACCGACAACCAGGTTATACCTCAGAACACTCGCTTCCTCGTCGTCCTGCTCCACATTGTGGCAAGCCCTGAGTCCTTACGAACTTTTCGCCATCTCGTCGAGTCGTGTGGCGTACACATTCAAGTCGATGGACTTGTTAGTGGGAGGAGTGGAGCTGTCAGTGGCGAAGTGAGTTTCTCACCCTCGTATCTCCCTCCCTTGCGTATCTTTAGCTTTACGTCTCTTCGCAGATATCCGTACACCCTGGTCATCGGTTACAGGATCCTCACTTTGCCCCAAGACCAAAATCAAACGCACTCCATTATAGACTGAATTTTTCTGGCCCCGAGTATTTTGATCGCGGGACTGGAGGCGGGGTTCTTTGAAACGCTGGCGCGTGTCCATGACGATTAAGCTCATTGACGGTGAGGAAAGAGTTTTGTGCAAAGGTGTACCAATTGTATTGGCGTGCATACGCTTTCTGGGTCATCTGAGAAAAGCAACTTGGTGTCGGCTGAACTTACTATAGACGTCGACATAGGAGTTGATTAGATTAATTAATACGTCAGACAAATTCGCTCAGGAAGTGGTGATTCTTTGATACAGCCTGGCCTGGCAGAGCGATATCTTTGAGTACCGTTTCCAGGGTCTATCACCGTCGCCAACCGTATCAGGTGCGATCTGGTTGTATTTATGTCGTATGTCTCCATAAGGGTATATTGATGAAGATCAACCCTCTTATGATGTCAAGACGATGCACCGAAAAGGATTTATTTATTTATTCATTTTAAACGTGTATTACATCCAAACCAGACACGAGGAGAGGTCGATGTTTTTGTGGCGTGGCGTTGTCTGCTGAACAGCCTAGTGCAAAGCAGCGGCGAACCCAACACGCTATCGGTGGCAAAAGACGTTGGTAAAGCGACTTTGAAATAAGAAAAAGAAAAGGCAACTGACCAGGTTCCCATAATCGAAGACCGAGTACCAAGACTTCATCCATTCGTCGCCGATGATGGCGAGGCTGGTGGCGCCGCTGCCACCGATATCTTCTCCAATAATACCGCCGACACACAAGGAAGATCCGGAGGAGACCTGTCCCAAGTTGAAGTCCGCCATATTAATAGCGTAGTACGCGGATCCAAGCTTCAATTGTATAGGCGCGAGGGTGGAGGCGGAGCTGCAGGGGAAGGAGTAGAAGCCGGTTCCGACAGTGCTAGCAGCGGATGCCGCTCCGGGGATTTTGGCGTACAAGGCCTTGGCGTATCTAGAGGTCAAAAATAATTGCCCAGGGGATGAGTAAGTCGTGAATCGTAAAGAATAATATGACGTACGCGGTAGGGATGTAGACCAAGGTGGTTCCACTGTCGATGACCGCGCTGAATGCGCCGCTGGAAGTACCACTGTTGTAGGTGAAGCCTGCGCTGACTATGTTCCAGTAGTATTGAGTTCCTGAAGTAGCGGCGGTGCTCAGGGGGTAATATGTGATCGCTAAAAGAAGACTTAATTAATTAACCAGGATCTTGGGGTTCAGGGTTTGCCTGCCTAGGACACTCACCGCCAGTGAACTTAGCAGAGTCTGTGCATCCGAAACAAAGCTCTGAGCCGCTAGCCCCGTTGCGAGCCAAGTAGAATGAGAAAACGTTGGAAGCGAGTAAGCCCTTAGTAGCGGCGTTGATGAACCAAGGAGTCGCTCCAGTCTCCGCGCTGAAGGGCCAGACGGTCAAACTTTTATACAGTACAAGGAAAGGTTCATTTCGCTTACTTGGCGGGGAATCCAAGCCCAAGGAGTCCGTCTGTAGGGCCCGACGTGAAGCTTCCGGTCTCTTTCGTCACAGCACCAAGTCCTTGACCAGTAACAGTGATTCCAGCGATGGTGACGGTGTCGGTCGCCACCTAATATGTAAGAGAGTATATTAGAAGTGGAGATTTAAAGCTAACCGTAGCTATGTTGCACCTACCGTTCCAGTAGCACCGCTGCCATCCTCGTAGGAAATGGAGAACAGCGTCGTCGATGACTTATAGGTTGATGACTTGGCAGTATTGTAGGCATCACCGAAGCATCCTGAGCAAGTAGAACTAATTGATGGAGATAGAAAGCTATCAGCTTCTGCATCTCATTTCATTCAAAGTGTTCGATGATCAAACGCAGTCAGACATACGTTGCAGCCCACAAATCAGAGCTACCAGTATCGAAGTCAACAGTGTTGACTTGACCCGGCGTTCCGATCGAGATTGGCCCATAGTAGACTAAGGAATATAATGCGAGAACCGGTCAACGTTTTGTGTTAATCAGAGGAGGCAGAACTCACGTTCGTCGATGCCATCATAGTCATCGGTCAAGGGAAGAGCTCCGGATGTTGCACGCTTGCGAAGGGTGTTGATATCAAAGGCCTCCGCAGGTTCAGAGCGCTTGACGGGGCTGGCGGCTGCCTCTGCGGCGATGGCAGCACCACGCTTGATGGACTTGCTGTACTTGAGCACGACTTTTGTCTTCTCGGACAGAGCGGCCTCCTTGTTGAAGACTTTCTCAGTCCCAGACCCAATATGCATCGGAGCCTTGGCGCGAATAGGAAGGATGCTGGCACCAGGATTACGTTTCTCAACGGGAGAGGCGAGACCAAGGGTGGCCAGAACGGCCATCTGAGCAGCGAGGTTGAGAATGAACATATTGGAAGTAGAGGAGGACTGGTGATGTGAGAACCGGTGTTGGTAGGCTGGAGTGCTTGATCTTTCTGAGACACTTCATCGTCGATCTTTATAGTGGTCTCAGCAACTGATCCGGTGTGTGCTACGGTAGACAGCGTCCACGACCATACGGACCTGCCAACTAGCAGAAGGCGTGATTGGCTTCGGGATGATGCAAATCACGCTCAACAGCGTCTGCAACCATGCGAATATGCCAAAAGTCGAAGATGCGGCTGATTTCAGGATGTTGGAGGACGGCCGTAACGTCATGGCTAGCCATAAGGATCTGACAATCAATCGAAGGGGTGATTGACACCAGCACGCTGGTAGGAGGAAGTAAAGCGCGACCCTCATGCTTGACATCAGAGAGGAGACCGATCGATTGTTAAAGGAAGATGCCAAGCCGCTTGAGGCGGTGCTGACAAAGATGAAGAAGGTCGCTTCACTGCTAAACATAGACAAGGGTACCGCATGGCCAGCTTCCACCTCGGGTCATCATCGCAAGCCTGAAAAGGTATGCCACTGTCCTAAACGGGAAAGACGAGTTCATGCGAATGTAGAGCCTGCGGTGGTGACCCCGCCTAAAGGTTCTAGCGCTTGGGTTGTGTGTAGACAGAGCACATAATGACGAGAACAAGGTATCATATTAGCGATCCGAGGTGTGAAATCAACCAAGTTGAGGATATATGATTGGTCCCTTCTTGACGCTGGGAGTGGTGATGATTACGATGCAGAGGCGTGTGACGCATCGAGTTCAAGCCCACCCTCCACCATTCTAACCGCAACTGACACAAGAAACTCACCACAATGCCTCGAGCTGAAGTAGGAACTCCGTAAGTGTTCATTTCAGGATCCCTATAACCGAAATACATCTTTTTTGATGTTTTTGAAAACGATCCAGAAAGTATCTGGCCAATGCCATGAAATCGAAGGGTGCGTTGAATTCCCGGGCTTCCACATCTCCGGGGCTTAGCTGATCCTGAAATATTCTGGTTTACAGGCCTCCAAAGGCTCAGGTGGTACTGTCAAGTGTGCGAGAAACAATGTCGAGACGAGAACGGCTTCAAGTGTCACATGGCGACCGAATCGCACCTCCGACAGATGCTTGTCGTCGGTGAGAGTGCTGGGAAACATATCAGCGACTACTCTTCTACCTTCCAGAGTGAGTTCGTCGCTCTTCTCTCGCGGAGGTAAGCCTCTTCATTTCTCTGGCATATTATTATCGCGGCTGAACGACATGATGTCCATCCACCACCACCTAGGTCTGGCACGAAGCGAGTTAAGGCGAACACTGTATACCAGGAATACATCCAAGACAAGCATCACATCCATATGAACTCTACCAAATGGGTCACCTTGACTGAGTTCCTCAAGCACCTCGGGAGGTCGGGTATCGCGCGGGTTGATGAGACCGAGAAAGGGTGGTTCATCGCCTGGATTGACAACAGTCCAAAAGCGCTCGCGAAAGCCGTAAGCAACACTTCAAATGCCTTATATATGCCCCTTTACCTTATGTTGATCGATTCTTGTTCATAGGAACTCTCCGCGAAAAAGGAGAAGTTACAGATGTCCGACGAACAACGGGAGCGAGAGCTTTTGAAGGCGCAGATCGAAAAGGCGCAACAAGAAGCTGAGAGCTTGAATCAAGATGCGGCTGGTCCATCCAACTCGAATTTCACAGCGGAAGAAGGGCTTCAACGCGGTGAGAATGAAAAGGTGGTCTTGGCATTTGGGAAGAAACCTTCTCCGCCGGCAGACAGCCCTCCCGCGACAAATGAGGAAGTCGCAACATCGACATCTACAGCCCCAACCGCCGACGTGAACGATCCTTCTTCAACTACCCCACCGCAAGCCACAGCATCGTCTTCTACGTCACCCCCAGTCGAGCAAGCTGCGCCTTCGCTACCCAAACCTCCAGTCAAATTTAATGCGCTAAAGCCAGCAGGCAACCCATTGAAAGGAAACGTCTTCAAGTCTGGGTCTAAAGGTGGTTCGTCAACATCGGGAACGAAAAGGAATGCGTCCACGATGTCTGCGGCTGAACGTTTGATGTTTGAGGAGATGGAACGGAAGAAGCGAAAGGTAATGTAAAAGACATGCCGATCTTTTCTTTCTCGTTTCACTTCATTGTTCTATACTACTTGTATTCTGTGTGTGTCCTTGAGAGACCTCGTTCAGTCAATACTACTCGAAGGATTTGATATATTCTGCATGCTTAAGCCCAAGCACAGTAACCAGTAACGTCAGCCGCCCAAGGCCAAGAGCTGTGGACTTGCTAGCCGCAATCCCAATTGTAGCGTCAGCTAGTCAACAAAACTTCTCAAAGCTCTCGATATCAGCCATCTAAGATACCGAGTAAGAATCATGGTCCACGGGTGTGTGCCCTGTTTTAGATGGATTGTTTTTCGTGTGAAGCTTCGTATGTAGTTATTCGCTCCATAAGATGAATCCTACAACTTGAGAAGCTAGCCTGGATCGGAAATCTGTGGTCCAGGTGAATATGTAAAAGCAAAGTCAGTAACTTGCTCACTATCGCGGCTTTTGCTCAAGTTGCCGTTTCGATGGTACGAAGACTTTTTACTGATGTGGATCAAAGCATACGCATACTGACACAGGGCAGTTTCTTCTAGTACCTGAGGGACACTCTCAAGGTTATCAAGCTACCACTTTGCCCAGATGGCACCCACCTGCTCGTGCCCAGACTTTGATCGGAATAGAAGGCATACCGTAAAGCAGTTCAAGCGACACCCACTTCCAAACGGGCTCGTTCCTGTAGGAAGCTTGCTCCTCTTGGTTGCATCTTTCCGCACCCCACTGTTGCCTGGAGCGGTCTAAATATATATATATATATACTTGGACGTCGATAATAGGAAGACTCGATATACTCTTCGCCCGGCACTCTTCGTCCTTGTTGAAAGCCGGGAATATGTGGCCACTAATCGCACCATTTTAAGCCCCTTTGACTTCCGGAATGTGGAGACGTCTCTCCATTGAAGCAAAGCAACAATGTGTACGTACACATTCCTTTCGAAGCCTATTAAAATGTGGCGATGTGGACCTGCGAAAAGACCAAACTTCTTTCCATTACATTCTCAAGTCCCCTTCCACTCCAAATGCACGTTAGTCTGGGTTGCCCGATGCCCCCGAACTGGAGTCCATTAGACCTATGCTCTTCCCCGACGGAACAAGTCGATCTCACGGACCTCACGTTTTTGGAGAATATGGTCAAAAAGTATCTACTTTCCCCTCTTGGAGTGGATATTCCTCCTCCAGTACCACTTGACGATAAACGGCTGCAAAGTCTCAGCCATAACGTGTATCAGTTGGCATTACGCGCGTCCTTCTGCGTGAACGGATGCAAACCTTTGGAGACTTGGACAACAGGATCCAGATTGCGGCACTCTCAGGAAGATTGTTTGAAGAGCGCGATAGGCCTGGTTGACGGAATCAAGTCGGAATTGGAGGTGGATTTCTACCCCTTTCAAGTTATATCATTTCCGTTTCATTGAGTTCATGTACGTTTCAAGGCTCTTATAGATCATGATCAAGAACTAGATTCCACATATATACATGCTGCTCAGTCTCGAGCGGTCCAAGCACCGAAGATCAGTGCTTGTGTAAGTTCGAGGTGCACATGGCACAAAGCTCGTACTCACAGAATTCCATCATAGAACACGACCTGCCTAAAGGAAAAGTTCCCCGCGCCTTCAACAGATCATTTGACACAGCGAGAGGTAATATCAGATATCCAAGTCCCTCCAATCGCAGTTACGAGATCGCTCAACGGCGTGATGCATCAATAGGTCAAAGCGAAAGATTTTACAATCGGCACAGTTTCAGCTCCAGAACCTGTCAGGCCGACCACGCAACAGACCTCAATCACAGGAGGAACCACTGGGTGTCAATCCAACAGGTCCAAGCATACGCACATGAACAGCACCGCAGCAGACCGAACAACACAGGGAACAGTGACTCCATGTCGCCCGTCTCTATTACCTACCCTCAGCGGCTCAACGACAAAGAACGATAGACAGCTCTTTCAAAGCGAGCTCACGGCTGTGCTTTCCCGCCGGCGTGCCGCCTCCGCAACGCATATCAGCCCAGACTCCCTTGGCGAAACCGCACGATCTTGCGCACGGCGTCAGCAACTAAAGCGTATTACGACAGTGTTATCACCACCGCGCAACCATTCCATGCTCCCGGGGGTGTGGCAACATCAGGTCAACACCGCAATTCACGAAGAGCCGACAACGAGCTGGCATAATGCTCAATTTCTCCTTCGTAACCAGTCAGTCGGGCCGGGATATAAACTTCCAAACTTTGATCCACCACTATCATCGATTGGTGCCAAGGGAGCCGGGCTTGATATCCATAACTGGGTAGAATTGGAGGACGTTGCGGATGACGAGACGGATGGGGTCGTCATATTCCCATCGACAGATACGCAAGACGGCTATGTTGCCAAGGTCAGTCGTATCTTTAGCTTGGCCTCGTCAGTTCTGACGAGTTTCCCGATCAGTTACACCAAGGTCAAGCATGAGGGGCGAAGAAATTGCATAGATAGCATAGAGTCTCTGTTTTGCTACAGCCTTGTGTATGTTTTCGGAAACGAACGTATATTACTAACTAGATCATCCTTGCAAAAAAGAAAGTGTGACGTATCATCAACACAGAAGAAAGGCGACTGTCTACCTCGTTGGACAATCGACGTTCTCAAGGATCCCTTACTCATCAAATGTTGTTCTACCACTCCCCCTTCATAAAATCAAGTATGACATCCATAGGAATACGGAATTGAGCTTATCTGCAGCATCAAATCTCTATTCGTTTCTCTCTACGCAGTCTACCCTAAGTCTTGAGGGAAACTAAGTTGAATTGAGCTAAAATTGATAAGCACATAGATATACACATGCTAAAATTCCATCCAATAAGTAATTTAAAGGCCCGCGACGAACGCCGTTCGTGGCACGTGAAGCTTGGGTGAAGGTATATAGACTTAAATGTGAAGTTTGAGAAAATTGTAGAAGATCAACGTAGAGCCACCGTATATCAGAGCAGCAGTTCCCGAAGCCCACAAAAGCGAAGAAGGCCAGAGGCGAGCAGAGGCCAAAGCAGAGCTTTTGCTAGGTGCAGTGCCGGTGCTCTGGGATCCTGACGCTGTGGCTGTCACGCCGTCGCTGGTAAAACATATATCAGTCAGGAAAATCGCAAAATCACAGGTTCAAAAGAAGCAAGTGCGTCGCCTACTCACGCGGCAACCTCGATGGATTGAGGGAACGAGAAGAGGTTGTTTGAGTCCACATCGCGCTTGATTACCGTCAGACGCCGATAGTTAGATCCAAAATAAAGTTTGTGCCACTGGTCTGCGGTCAGCGTTGGGTCGGCATAGTTCGAGTCTAGGATTACCCAAGCGAAGAACCGGACAAAGATCGTGAGGACAGGATCGTGAGATGATCATGTAAGAGGTGTGGATTTGATTACTGACAGGCTGCATAAGGATCTGCCGTCAAAGACGACACCAGCCCGTTCATGAAAGTAATCCCAACTGCTGGAAATGGCGTGTCTTGCCCACTGGGACCATAAAACTGGATGTTGAGCACGGCATCACGAGGAGAGTATGCCGTTGCACCACTGGCAATGGACGAGATGGCGCCTCCATATACTGATTGAGATGATTCGACACATCAGCGACGTACTCTAGGCAAAATCACGGATGTATGGAAGGAGTGTGGCTCACAATCGATCTGAGCCCACCACGCCAGGCCTCCTGTGCCTGAGGATGACGCACCCGTGGTCGTCATGTAGTTCACCCAGGACGTCCATGAGTCATTAGACATTTGAGAGTTGATTAGGATAGACTAGTGAGTAGTAGAAAGGTGGGGGTGAGCTCTACTTAAGAAAACATGTATGTGCTAGCCTCATCTCATACCTTGGCAAAGAAGGTGTCGTGCTTATGAACCAAAAGAGGAGCCCAATTAGTAATCATGTGGTCTGACTGAGATATGTATACAGACCGTATCTGGTTGGGTAGTGGCGAGAGGGCCATCAATGGCGGTCATGCCATCGATCCAATTGAACGAATTCGACGTCAAAGTTGGGGCCCCGGGAAGACCATTTTTCAGTGGGGTTATGGCTGTTGTGAAGTCTTCTTCAGTCCCGTAAAAGGACCCGCTGAAACCCATAGAGATGCTCCCTTTCCCGTCCGGAGAGATAAATAACAGGACGGAGAGCGCATTCGGCGGATTCGAGAAGGCGAATGTTTGATACGCGGACAAGATGGAGACGGCTTGGACCTTTGAAATCTGAGAGGTATATGCGATCTGCCAGTTGATGGTATTTACTGGGGCAGCCAGCGTGGCGTAGGAGAACGCGGTGACGATGCCGAAGGATGGCGCAGCTCCTTGAATGGCCTAGAGAGAGCGAAAGTTAGGAGATAAGATTATCAACAATTTCTAAGCATAATTGAGATACCCAGAAGAGATCCGCGTTCGACGAATTTGATGCAGTGAGGCTGGTCCCATTTGCCAAGACTATGTCTGCTGAAACGACTCGATCGAGAAGAAGGCCAGCGGTCCGACTGAACAACCCATATCCTCCAAATGATGCATGTCCACCAGTCCCCACCTTTCGTAAAATAGGTCGTCCATAACTCGATCGTCAGCATGGAGACATGAGGAGGGATTGGTCCTACGTACGTATGGACACGTTCCGTGTGGCAAGGCCCTCTGACCCTGATTCCACAATGCCTCTGCCAGCTCACCAAGGCGGTTCCCGGTCTGAACATGGGCGATGCCCGTTGGGGCATCCACCGTGATGGCTTTCATTTGGGATACGTCAATAACCAAAGCCCCGTTCTGACCACCAAGACCAAAGGCGGCGTATGAGTGGCCCCCCGAGCGCGCAACAACGGGTATGCTCTGTCCGGAAGCGCACTGTACTACCGTTTGAACGGCTTCGGGGGTCGAACTATCAAAGGCTGTTCAGTCATGGGCGGCTAAATTGGTGACTGAGTCAAAGAAAACGAAAGACTCACGGGTAAACAATGGCAGCTGGACTGTATTGGAAGCGCCGATTGTAGGCTAGGGATGCATTGGCATAGGAAGGATCGGATGCGACTACTGTGGTGATCCCGGCGGTCGACAAACACGAGTTGAGGTTGGCTTGGCGAGATACGAGATTGTTGGCAAAGGTCTGGCAGGTAGCAAGGAGCAAAACGAAGGTAGTGGAAACAATCATGGGCGTTGAGAAAAATGAGAGGCTCGGAGTACAAGGTTGCCAGCTAAAATCGGATCAGCTGCTAGGTAGGCTGCCCTACAAGTCGCACGGTGTGTCGTCGACAACGTGTTTTGTGTACCCCCGAACAGTAACTCCCTCCCTATTAGTTGCGCTCGGGTCAGGCTGCTTGCAGGACGATTCTAACGGTCTTTTTGAACTTGAAGATGGGTTACGGTGAATCTTATGATCGCCACGCTCTAATATGAACTGCCCGGTCGGACCCTGACGGTGTTGCTGCAGGTTATCGGTGCCCACAGGATGTCGCCATGGAGTCCGCGATTTGGTTGGCAAACAATTCCAATGGTATCTCTGGAGGGCAATAAATAGCTGGTTTAGGCCAAAGGGTCGTGGCCCGACAAATGTTGTGGGAGCCCATTGGGACGTCATAAGGACATCCTTCTAGCATTCCACGGCTACTGATGACGCCTTTGTTAACCGGGTATGCGATTTTAGAGCCTCTTGGGGTAAATGGGTGGACCTACCATATCCATCAAGCTTTGATCGATCAAGCTATGCCCTTCGCCCGCGTAAAATGGTTGACTCCCCTCGGGCAATGGAATCTAATGGCCAGAGATAGCTGAGTAGCGATATGAATGTAAATAAGATATGATGATGTAAATTCACCTTTGTTCAAGATTCTGTTGTGCCGGGCTTTGGTCTTGATGGTCGGGATTTCCTTGATGGAAGCACGACGCTGACGCCTACCGTGATTACACCAAGTCCCTAACGCACAAGACAAGGGTCTTATCCAACTTCTCCGTCTTGTGGATATCGATGGCTCGGTGCGTTTACGGGTGGGTAAAGCATCCAAGTTGGGTTTGACCGCTGGGACAACGTGGGTCAGCTCAGATCGGCCATATCCGTGCCAGAGTTTGTGTAACCCTTATGCTCCGTCAGCCAACACACACCCCTCACAATGGGGGTGATGTGCACCCACTCCATCTTGTGCTGATTGCAGTGATGGGGAATTGCTATCGACCGAAGCATCTCGAGCGAAGCGGAACCTCTGGAATGACATGCCACAAGGCAAACGATATATTTCAAGGCAAACGAGGCCTTTCTCAATTGTGTTCTCTGGTTCCTTTATGTCCCGGATCAGGACGTCCAGCGAATATCAAAGCGAAGCGAGCTCGCGGTCTTCTCCACTTTGTCCCCCGTCAATCGACCCGCGCAGCTTCTAGTGCCGAATACCCCTCTCCAAAACTCTGGCGTCTTGTGATTTATATTGACTTACAAACGGATCTACCTAGTGCCGGACGCTATTCATTGATTTGGGGTCAGGATCACTTGTGGCGAGATCAACCTTTTCGCACTCCCGTCCATGTGTGCCCAGATCTTACCCTTTATTCCCGAATCCCATGACGAATGAGGGTTTGGTGCAGCCGACGGTTGGGATGCTGGATGGGCGGCCAGCACACTGGCCTGGCCTATAAGCTTGACGCCCCACTCAGCACGGTTAATGCAACCGACCTCCGAATCCCTACACCACGTACCACTCAGCCACCTACGCTACACTCTCAAGGAGTGATCAATAGGATTGACCCTTGCTTCTCGTATTGACGAGCCGCTTGTCTCCTTATGTTCTTGGCATGACTCTTTGACAGCGACAAACGCTGGTGAAGGTATCTTTAGCATTGAAGCTAATCTATCCTGGTGAAAGCTGCTGCGGAATATCGTACGATGCCACTAAGCAGAAAGAAGTAGCGAGGGACTGTGGCAAACGCTGCCTCTGGTTGGACTGAGGGTTGAACCTTTGTCTAGCGTGTAGCAGCCCAGCCACTCGCACCCCGGTACCACCACGGAACGTGAAATTGGCAAACAATGCTTATCTCTCAGCTCTCAGATATTTGCTACTCTTGTTTGCCGGAATGGGGACGGGTATGCGCTGCAATCCACAGTTTCCCTGAGATTGGTTCCCATAGCACGTAGTCGTATAGGTTAAGATTTTGTAGCGAAATTAAGAGACTGTCGTGATGTAGACTTGAGGAAGCTTGCGACATGCCCGGATATACATGGCTCCTCGACTGCGTTCGGACTGTCACCACAATTTCCGATCCGGGCATCGTGGACGTTTCGTCATATTCATGTTGCACTTCATGCCCGCCGAAAGCTTGCACCTTAGTTGACAGGTTGCGAGGCGACCGAGGCTGCTGATAGAATATCACGTCCGATCATGCGTAATCTCCAGCGAATCGAGTGCTGTGTTTGCGCGGTCCAGAGGTCGGCCTCGTTCCCTCTCGATCATGTCCTCTGTAAGTATTCGGCTACATTTCTGTTCCGGAGCAGGTTCACGGACAATGCTGGGCACCATGTGGCAAACCAGTACTCGAGACCCATAAAGTCTGAACACCCTTGTGATCCACCGGTGTCGTCAAGTCGCAGTGCTCCGCCCCTCTCAAATGCCGCGGACCCAATGTTATAATCGATAAGTTGCTTGAGCGCTCGAGATGAATACAAGCACGAAAATAAAACCATAAATCTCTAATGACCGACCTGATGTAACTCGCTCTCGGAAGTCACACGGCAAATGGCACCCGGGCCCTAGACAGCTGTCGCCGGCTGTTCACTGTGTCAATGATTGACCACCTCCTGCCTGTGATAAATAGGTATATAACATAGGTGGTGTACAAGGAAACATGACGAGTAAATAATACATGACGAGAGAACGAGGCTATATGCATGAAATAAGTTAAGCCCAAGAATGACAACGACACAGGGAAAATTAAGAGTGGGATGGTATGAGTGCAGACTGAAGGTAAGAAGTCCAACGGGCCAGAATAGATATGCGATGAAAGACATAAATGAAGTGTGAAGTGTGAAGGTGCGGGGTGTGATGCGATACGAATGAGCAGGAATTATGGCTACATGCAGAACGATGGCAGAATTGAGCAAGCCAAGGGACCAAGGATATTGGAGCGTCGAAAGGGCCATATCACTTCGTTCCATGGGAGGGAGAAGTGCCGCTGGTGCGACTGCTGGTATGCCTCGAGGATACACGGTTGCCAGAGCTCGTAGGTGGCTGTGCACCAGCAGACATCGAATTCCAAGTGGAAAGCGAGGTAGAATGCGAGGAATAGCCAGAATATGGAACAGCAGGAGAGGCTTGGGCCTGGTGGCCACCCATGGCTGACGACTGATGTTGCTGATGTTGCTGCTGCGGCGTCTGGCTCGTTGACTGCCCCGAGATTTGATAATTCTGGTACGGTTGCTGGCTTGGCGATATTGAAGGCATAGGCATGTGAGAATACGATGATTGTTGCTGGGATGATGTAGAAGCATGGGGTTGAGAAAGTGAGTGGGACAGGGTGCTCGAATGAGAGGTCGTGAACGGGTATGGATGAGTGGGTTGGAGAGGACTTGCGAGATCGAAAGTGGAACGTTGCTGGCCCATAGAGGCCATATTATGATGTACCTCCTGTGGCGGAGACCCGGATGATGAACTGGAGGATCCAGCTGGGCCTTGACCTTGAAGGTAAGAATAAGACGGCTGAGGAGGAGGAGTGTTGCTAGAAAGCTGCTGCTGGGACGAAGATGGACTTGTATTTTGCGTCGCACTCCTGAGATATAACGTATCATCAGTCTACAAGGCACGCAAGGAATGGAGCACGAATGCAACCCACCTTAATAGCTCCCCGAAACTAGTCATCTGTTGGTATAGTGGACACGTCACTCCATGAATTCGATGCTCAGGTAATCCCTTCATCCTCTGAATGGAGCCATCGAGGTTTGCTTGAAGTTGGCCCAAGACGGCTCGGCCGCTGGGAGAGATGGCACAACCGCAGTGCACAGGCTGCCTGGTCGCCGGTCCACTTTGCGAGGCGGAGTACCCAGAGAGCCCCGGTGACATGCCACGCACTGGCCGCGAGGTTGAGACTGTGGATCCCGTCGTCATCGGAACAGCGGAGCCAGGCGACCCACGAGGCGACGTGAACGTGTATGAGGCCTGTGTCGAGGATTCTGCGCCTGGGATGCGCATAGCAGGTGCCGTGCTGAAGGGCGAGGGGTTCCCTGCGGTGCCCGGTCCGCCTAAGTAATTGGATGAACTGCTCTGATTATGTGTCTCTGCCGCAGAAGGCGCGTCTCGTCGGCCCTTCTTTCTCGTTGATTCTTCGCTTTCTGATCTACGACCTGTGATCGCCTCCATAATGCTTTGGTCGAGGCCGCCCTCAGGTGAGCCTCGCTGAGTCAAAACACGAACTGTATGTTCGAGCTCTTTGATGCGTTCGCGAAGGCGTGTAAGTTCATCTGCGTTTGGGTCCCTGTGAATCGTGAGATCAGCAAGATTAGCATCCGCGATGTAGGCTAGGGAAATTCACAAGCGAAGGGGCAAACACCCCGGAGAGTCATTCTCGCGAGGGTCGGTCGACACGAGGCGGTGGTGTCGACGACACGAGGCATAGTGACGTATACATATTGTGCGCTCACCTCTTTGCAGGATCTTCCAATTGGTAGACACATTGCCCGGCCTGATGTGGAGGTTATGGAATTAGCTCATCAGGCCCAACTGGAACTGCCTCAGACAGGCGGAGAGGCGGCACCGGAGTCTTCAAGAAAGAACACGTACCGTTCCATGCTCACTGCAACGTGTACACGGCCTCAGTCTATCACACTGTGAAGGCACAGCCGGAAGTCGGCGTCAGTAAGTTGCGGTGGTTACGGCGGGATGGGGCGGGAGGTGACAGCCGATGGCGTGGCGCGCCAAAACGGAAGCGGAGTGGTGTGAGACGGTTCAGAGAAGATGCACACCTTTCTCCTCAGCTCATGACACGGTATGCAAGACTGAAGAACGCGATTCCTCTTCTTGACATGGTGGCTTTCGTGATTGGGAATAGGGTCGCCAAGAACCAACAACCCGTTTGCCGTTCTCGTTTCGAACGTTGAAAACATCCTGTTGTGTTAGTTTGTAGTAGCGAAAGGATAGAGGGAGGAGAAGAGGGGGCAAATGGGACAGTGCAGATCGAATAGGAAGGGCGCTCTCCGCTTTTGTACTGCTAGCCACCAGTAGGGTCCACAAAACCAAACAGAGGGTTCAACCGGAGATCCCACAAACTTGGTTCCGGACTAACCTTTCCGGGACGTTCGCGACTTGGGAGTGGAGTCTGCATGTCGTGCACCGCCGCGACGATGAACGACAGCTGTCGGGCCCCGGTGCCTGCGCAGAACCGAGAAAGGACGACTTGAGGAGTACACCTCATTGAGGCGGCAGGAAACGGGTAACAGGTGCATTTTCGTTTGATTCTACCACCGCGGCACGCGGAAGGCGAACCACGAGCTTCGGGAGACAGATCGTTCGACACCACTAAACAAGGTTTTATCCATGTAATGCGGCTTCTGCTTCATGCGAGAGTTTTGTATCCAAAAGACGGAACCCTTGTCCATCGGACATAGAACGGTGGCATATTCGGCTTGATGACTTCTGTGCTGAAGAAGGGTGATTTAAGGACTGTGTGAGAGACCCTCAGCAACATCGGAGAGGTTGAGCCTGAATGCTTCCGTTTGGCCCTGGGATCTCGTATGAGTTGGGTGGTCAAGAAGAGACAATGAGATTCGGATGTTGATGCCGTATGTTCTGCGGAGCAGAGCTAGATAAGCGATTAACGTGGCAGCCTTTGTTGCATATCGTGGCCCTGATCTTTCGGTACTGATCGGGGCATCCCATAAATCGAGATTGACGAAAACTGTGGCCCGGTCGTCCGTTGCTTACAGTCCGTCCGAAATGAACACAGTGATCAGAGTAAGACAACGAATACGCAAGAAGTTCTGTTGCCATCGCAATACAGTGAGCGGGAAAGCACTCCTTCCGGAGTCCTCTTACCAACAGCCAAACGAAAAATCCAAAGCAAAGTGAGTCCAGGTCCTTGTCTACATGAATGTTACGAGATTCTTATCTGCTGCTGATGGTGGTGATTGACGTGACTGCGCGTTTCGACTATGAGAGCGCGTTCTAGCGCCTGATATGGGTCAGATCCGGAATAAGACAAAAACGCAGACAAAGGCGGCGCTTCTTTGCACTTCGATCAGGTACCCGCCCAAGTTTAGCGGCGACTGCCCTATATTTGGATTCAAGCAAGGGCCGGAAGAGATTCAGGCCTGTGAACGGAGCTATGATCTGACATGCAACAAAACACTTGTATTTTTCCTGCTACGGAATAGAACTTTTGAACAAAGAACAGCGAGGTTAAGATGTCGTCAAGGAGGGAAAACCTGTACTAAGATATCGAAACAAGGAGTCTGAAGCCCGCCTTCCACTCACAGTGACGAGATGGAAGCGATATTTTGCAAGGAAAATAGTAAGGCAGGGGCAAACCTAACTCTAACGAATGATGAGAGTTCATCCGAAATTCTAGCCAGCCCTGCATTCGGGTTGGGTGCACTTGTAAACGCCCGGGAGCGTCCCAATAGGAGATATATGTAGTCAGTATTTTGTCCATCTTTCTAATAGAATCTAACACACGGAAGAGTGTGCGTGTTCGGGCCTCTATCCTCCAAATAGCTGACAGACAGGAAGGAGGTTCCGAATTGCTAGCCTAGCTATCACGTGCAGAATGTATCATTCCCGCAGTAGAAAGGTCTTTTCTGAACCATCATGCGAGTGGCGTTGCACTCCCCTCACGAAAGCGGCCGGGCGAATTGCTGAGGGGGCAAAGTGGGGCCGAGGGATTGCTCAACGCAAACGGGGCAACACCGGGCCGATCGTTCATCGAAGAGTGAAATTAAGAGGTAGGCCTTGCCCGAGGCTTTCTGCAAGGCCTTACTGACACAGACGCTGTAACTGAGTGGCCGTTTCCATCGGAGGACGAACGGCGGCATGAGTCATGCACCGCAATCGGCTCCATAGTACGGCTCAGCTTTACGACACAACGATGGGATGTCAGCTCAGACATGGGAAAGAAAGACACGACGGAAGTCCACGCGGCGCTGGAACGTGGTAGGCACGAGGTCAACGTTGCGTAACGCCTCACATCGAGCGCACCACCCAGCTATTCAGCCAGAACGCGCAGGCACAGGATGTGCCTTAGAACATCACGCATAGAAGGTCAGAATGAGGCAGACATTGCCAATCTCTATGGGGACAAGGCCAGTGACTCTGAGAGGCGGGTGACATGTAGTTGAGCGTTGGGACGCGATAGTCTGTCGCACTTGCTGCCCGGTCCGTAGCGAGTGGCGTGGGCCACGTGCATTGCGCATGCAGACCTGGGCAAGTCAATGGACAACTCAAACGAAACGCCGTCGTATGTTGATTTGTCGATCTCCTGGTGGCACTAGGGTCGCCGCTCTGACGCGGTGAACATCACTTCTGAGGTGCAAACTGAAATCGGGGGGGCCGTTTGAGAGTTCAAATTATTGGGTGAGCATGTGCGCTGAGCTTCATATCGACGGAAGGTCTCGCTCCATATATTCGCCCCAATGACGATGGTCCTAGAGAACCCTCAACGCGTATCAAAGCATGCTCAGACCCCTATGTGGCCTTTTAGTGCACCTAGGTGGGGAACGCGACCCCATTTCAAGGCTAACGGTGGTACGGCAGGGCCCGGTGCAAAGTCTGACCTCTGAATGGAGCAGGGCTTGTCCCAACAGCCAACGATTGCAGCATAAGCAAAGCATAGAACGTAGTAAGACGGCAAGAAGCGCACACAGCCTCCAAAGCGCCCAGGGCCTGTCAGCTTCGGACAATGAGTCCAGCCAAAATCTTGAACGGGGGTGACGGGGGAAGCTAGGACAGTTGAGAGAGCTCTCGGGCGCCTCCGTAAGTCAATGGTGTGATCATGCTAAAAAGGATATCATGGGCCGGTTTCTGGAATGTAATGCAGAAACGGTAAAGCTCAGGAAATCGAGTAGAAAGCAGCGGAGGCCAGACCCTCGGTCAACGGAACTGTGCTTTTCAGCTGGGCAGGGACGAAGCAGCACTGGAGCTGGCCCAGATGTGATCCAATCGAGAGTAAAGGCTCTGTTTGGGGATAAGCCGACTTCGCCTACCAACACAATCGTAACTCCTGTCTCCGGCATCCCCGGCAGTATAAAGAAGGCGCACATCAGCCTTAGCAGAGGTAGTATGTCACGGTACTAGGTGGGAAATCTCACTTGGCCCGGACATTTACCCACCGCAATTGAGTTGGAGGCCTGAGAAGCTCCCGTCCCCAGTCAGCCTTTCTTGCGGAGCCAGAGAACATCCCCCTCGGACCGTGTGTAGCCGTGGAAGTAGGATGAAAGGCTACGCAGAACGCCCCATTATGTGAACATGGTATAAGGCGTCGGTAGTTCCAGAAATTGACCACCACCCCCGAGAGGCTGCCCAGAAATTGGATTTTGGACCGAAGGAACATAGTGGAGTCTATGTGATCGAGAGCACAGTGGATCGTCCGGTTTGGCGTGAGGTACGCAAGGTATCGGGGAAATAAGATACCGCAAGCTGAAGGACAAACCGGCAGCGAGCACCGCGTTACAAGATGGTGACCCAGAGAGCCCAACGTCAGCAGTACAGTCGGCGATATAAGCTCATTGGGTAATATCCCACGCACGCACTATCATCCTGCCACCGGTCACCTTGACGTCGTCCCGATCTATGGCATCACTAGTACCGAATAAGGAGCGAGTTACACGTCGTTGCGACTGGGACAGTGCTGTGGGATTGCAGCTTTGATATAGAGGTCGTGATGGTGGAAGGGAGACAAGAGGGATGGGAGGGAAGGGAGCGTCCAGCGCACGACTGCCTGCAGGGATCAACGTGCCCTTCGCGCTGTCCCCAAGCCACGTGGCACTCACTGCATGTCGTTGACAGTGTCGGAATCCAGAGCCGAGCAGAGTCATGCCTTAGCGTCATTGGCGATTCTTTTTTGCGAGACCACGGATCTGAGGCATTTAAGCCTGATGCGGAGGAGGTATCGTAGTTCGACCAGCGCGCAGCCTGTACACTCGTGTATTCGCCTGATTTCCGGGCAGTGACGCACTTGAATTCAATGAGGAGGAGTAATATAAGACATTTTGTCGTGTCATTGAATAAAATACTACATAGCTGCTGCGCACGGGGACCGTGCAGTCTCACTTGCTGAAGGCCAACCCCACGATCACGTTGGTTGGCGATTGGACCAATGTCGATACTGCTAGGGACTAGAGGGGCACGTTCAACCTATCTCAAGGACAACTGGATTGACCTCGTAAGAGGGGGTGTAATCAAAGTTTACAAAGTAGGGATTCTCTTGAAGGCAAGACATTACGTGCAATTGGAATACTTCAGGCGAGAGGAAGCTCTCAACACCTGCTACACGATTGAGGATATTCTGTCACGTCAGTAGATCCTCATCAAGGTGAAACACGGTTACGGTAAATGATCGGCTCACAAGCTGGGGCTGTGCACGCGATAGCCATCACTTCACAAGAGGCCTTATGCCAATCCCCTGATCTTTCAAGCTCCTGCCTTCATAGCTTTTCACTTCTTTCTCATATTGAGCTGCAAGATTACAACCTTCTGGATCAGCGAGCGTTCCTCCATCACACTCTAGGACATCCACACGTACTGAGCTCTTTCGCTTTCTTCACGGGTGGAGTAGAATCTGAAGGTTCCTCAGCGGAAGGAGAGACGGCTTTGCGCTTGCCTCTGTTTTTCTGACGGATTCGGCAAAATGGTGAACATGCAAATCGCTAGATTGTCAGCTCCGGGCACTCACAAATCGGTCATCAAACGCGCGCTTCCTGAAATCACGAGCAAGCGCGAGTTAGACATGATGGGAAGGCGACGCTGGGCGTGTAGCCATCATAGTACCTCGCAGTAGCTTCCTCCTGTTTCTTTTTCTCATCCTCTTCCTAAGAATGGCAACTGAACATCAGACACAGTAACTTCATGATTTAGATTGGGACACACTTTCTTGGTCCGTTGAAACCGTTCTAGGAAAGATCCGTCGTTGGAGAAGACGTTGACTGGCTTGGGTTTAGAAGCAGACTGAGACTTAGCTGGAGGGGCGGATTGTCCTGGAAGCACGGGTGCTCCCGTTATCGTCGGAGTTGACGCCGATGATTCTCCCTTCTTGGGTGTCGAGGAGCTCGAGTTAGGGTTGGACATGCTGCAGACTGGTCGGTGAAGGGCAGGATACAAATCGGTCACGGCCGACAACGTTCCCTTCACACGGCGACAAGGTGCTCGACAACTTCTCAGAAAGCTCACAATGGATTCAAGGTTCAAGAGGCGCACTCTTCATTAAACAGATCATTGCAATACATCCAGGTCACCATCCAAATAAGATTCTGTCAACGAAGATCCCGCCCGATCACGCTGCTGTTGCCGTCGCATCCTCAACCGCCTGCCCCTGGCCCGTCTCATCCACGACCCCCGACCGAGAGAAGCTCAGGATGCCTGCGATGTCCAAGAGTTGTACAACCTCTTCCGCTCTTGGCACTTCCATATCCCCCAAAATCTCGTTCACGGCGTCCAACTTACCGGTCTTGAGCGCCGCTTTGAAATTATCCTCGAAACCTTCAAAGATCTCCCATCGGCGCTGCAACGCTTGTCTCACTTCCTCGGGGTCTAGGTTCTCAGTTCCGGGACCTTCGATCCTCAGGTCTGCCGGCGGCGGTCCCTCGGGGACGTTGAAGCCGATGCTTTGCGATGGATCCTCTGCCACGAGCTGGATGCGCTCCTTTCCGCTGGCTTCTTCCTCCTTCGCTGCCGCTTCCGATCGTTCGAGTAGCATCTTATATGTATCCTCAAGATCCTTGGTAAATGTCAGTTTGGCCCGAGGATCGCCACCCGTCATCCTATTGATGTTGGATTCAGACATCCGCCTTCGACTGAGACTATCGGCTTACCGTTTGAAAAATAGCTGTACACCGTCTTTCCCAAGCTTCTCGCAATATTGAACTAGCAGTGCCTGATGCACGCATTGCTTCGCGTACTTCTTCTTGCCCTTGACGGCAGCCCTGAAGCCTGCAATCACGAGTTGATCGTATGTCCCGGGTGCCATCACCTGCCGCGCGTGGCTTTGAATGAACCTGAAAGACTGTTCGAACTGTCCTAGCGGTATCTGGGAGAACTCCAAGAGAGTAGGTGTAAGGTCTGGAATACGGTCGTCCTCGTCATCCTCGTCATCATCGGCATTCGCCGCTTCTTCGGTCGTCGCCGCAGCCTACGACCCTCGAGGAATGTATAAGTTGTGCTAGAACTGAGGGTGAAGCCAAACAGGCAGACTTACGGGGGACGCTTTAGGGTTCAGCACCTCGATCTCGGTCGTTGTTGCAGCCTTTGCTTTCTTCTTCTTTGGGGCGGTAGGTTCAGGCGGCGGTTCTTTTGTGACAGACTGTGGAGAATCAGGATCGACGGTCGTGATACAAAGCACAATTACTCACAGTAGCCGAGAATCCTTCGTGAATGTCATCACTTGTAATCTTCTTCTTCTTCTCCGCCAACTCGTCTTCCAGCGCCTCTCTCGCTTCTTTATCTGCCTCCACAAGCTTATCCAGGTGCCCCTTGAGGGTCCCAGCCAGTGCAGTCGCGTCAGGTTTGTCCACTCCCTTGGCTTTCAAGTCATCCCTGATCTTCATGAGGACGTCAGATAGCATTGTGTCATAAGGGACGGTCCCTCCCTTGGGCTTCTCGGACGATGGCTGGGTCTGAAGCCGCTCGACGATGGATGAGTACTTCTCAGGTCCACCATCTGCGACTTCCTTGTGGATGGTCTGGAGACGCGGGATAAGGGTCTCATTGGTCGCGATGATGAGCTCGTATTCCGCGATGCGTCGCTTTTGTTGCTCCCGCTTCTCGTGGATATCACGCTGCTTCCAGCGTACAAGACTCTTATGATCGACGTTAGGATGGCCTTCGATATCAGAATCATCAGAGACCTGTGGTTATTGATGCGAGGACGATCAGCGCTCGTCGTACTGGACAAGTAAGAAGTGAGCCTTAGACGCACTTCAAGCTGGTCCCATTTGGAATAGTTGAGCGGCATGGTTGAAAAGGCGTATCAGAGTCTCAAGATGGAGGATCAGAGCAATCAATTGCGGTGGGGGGTCGTCAAGATGGGGTGCGAGGGCAGGGCGTCTAAATATCGACCTGAACCAATTCACATTTGTCACAGTCACACGAAGTGTGCTCTCTCTGGTACATTCCAGAAACGAGACAGTTTTGCCATGCTCCTGCTCTGGAACACAGAACGCTAATGAAGTGATTCAGATTACTTGTTTCTCCTACTCTTTCCAAGTCGCTTGGCGCCACCTCTCGAAGAAGAAGCACCGCCTCGGCCTCCTCCACGACCACCAAACTTACCACCGCCACGACCGCGGCCTCGGCCTCGAGCATCGTAACTGTCCGTTGATTCTCTGGTATTTGACTTGGCGTGTCGATTCCCGCCAGATCCCCATTGAAACTTAGCATCGCGAGCTTGACGAGGCAATTTTGCAGCACCGTCCTTGCCTCTGCCTCTTCCGCGTCCACGACCCCGTCCTATGTCGCCTGAATCGGTTCGTTTTGATGGGCGCTCAGAGGTATCGTCCAGTGCAATGTCGAAGGCGTCGTCATCTTGCAGGTTTTCAACTCCCCCGCGTTCTGATGTGAAAACGAATGAGATCAGTGAGCTTGAGCGAAATAAATAAATATATAGCTCACTTCGCTTAAGACTCTTTATACTCTCCAGCATATCCCGCTTATCTTTCGCGCGTTCTTTGATCCTATCCATCTGGATCTGCTTGCCGTATTTCTTGAGGATTCGTTGTTTCTTTGCCTCTTCGCTCTTCTTGATTGCAGCAGATTCATCGAGGAGTTTAGTACGGATTCGTTCCATATGAATGTCACTCTTGACCATCTCGGCAAAGTAGTCGCCGGGCCTGGTGAAAGGTAGGGAGTGTTTTTGGGCTAGGGTACGGGATTGTTGGGCGCAGTGAAGGGCTTGCTTGTAGCTTACCGGAATGAAATATGTCAGGGCTTGCTGGTCAGGGCTGTATGATGTGCCAGGGCTAATTGGCTTACAAGGCAACTTCTCGATTGAGATCGTCGTTGTGATCCACAGTGTCGAGCGTCTCCGGATAGGTTGTGACGAGCGTCTCGGTCCAAGGTAAGGTAGAGTCTAGCTTGATGGTATCACGTATGCGCTGAAGTGCGACCTGAAGCAAGTGTTAACTCTGAGTTGAATATGGTATAGGATCAATCTGACCTTATTATTAACAACGACTTTGGGCAGCACGTCCGCTGCTTCTGCGACATCCCCGTCGATGTTCATTCCATCTTCATCATCCTCGTCGTCTTCATCGTCATCGCCACTAGCCGTGTCCTCTGCCTCTCCGTTCATGAATATGATCCCGTCTTCTTCCGCATCGTCGTCGCTGCCCGGGGCTTCTTCTCCATCCTCGTCCTCTTCGCTGTCAACATCACTCCCACCGTCGCCCTCGTCATCTTCATCGTCATCAGACACAAGCGCCAGTTGTGCTTTCGCAAAGTCGTCCAATCCGTCATCCCCGAGCGCCTTCATAAGCCGCTCCATTCCCTCCTCATCAACATCATCCTCGTCCTCGTCCTCTTCATCTCCGGCTTCATGCTCTTCGTTCTCACTATTGTTGGCGCCATCCACGGGTGCTAAGTCCGGAATCGCTTTGGTCTTTGCGGGGGCTTCTGAATACTTTTTACTAGCCGAAGCAACGACTGGAGCAGATCTCTTCGACTTCTGCTTGTCCTTTGGCATGATGAATTGCAATGGTAAATAAAAGCTGAGCTGAGGTTGATTGATCGAGTGGAAAATCTCTTTGCTTGGATCGGATTGGTCTGAGATGTCCGGCGTTCTCCGGGCTGCGCCTCAGCGGCTGCTGCTGCTGCTTCGCTCCACAACAACCACTAACTCACCATCAAGGCCGAAGATCACTGCTCACCTTTAACTGTCACTATATAATTAAAATGCATATAACGGAATGGTAGGCCGATCTGTACTTAGACTCCGTTGATCACCACTGAGCAGCGCTGCACCTGACAGGACGTCCGGCGTATACTACAAACCTGGAGATATAGTTAGCTTTCAAGGTTTGGAATGACACTGTATGCTCATTACGATAAAGGGATATATCCTTATCAATAGATCGATTGCTTTGGTGACTCAGGGAGAAACTACAAGAACATTCAGGGGCACACTGCCCAGACCGACTGGGCACCTCCCCTTGTCCCTGCGCTATGGGGTGTGCAGGGCCCATCGTCATATGGGAGAATGCCTGGAATGCCCGCCCCAGCTACTGGCCACTACGATCCTCCACCTTGGATTCCTCCGGTTCCAGTTATGGGTATGCGACCCAACCCAACGCCCTTCCCAGGCATCCCTCCGACCCCACAATATGACAATCGCCCAGGATTTGAACCGGTTAAGCCCCCGTTCCTAGCTCCCATAGAACGGTCATTCCCTGTTTAAGAACCGTCTATTCCTAGTCCTGTTCCTGGATATGGGGGTGGTCCACCCCCACCCAGTTATTCCTCGCATCAAGGACAAAGGTATCAGTCTTCCGCAGAATGGATTGAGGACTCGAGGAGACGTGCAAGTGAGTTCAATATGTATGGTCCTAAGGGGCCACTTACCTGGGTACGCTCGCTTCATGCGGAATATTAGATCGCCTGTCTCACTAGTCTCGTCGCATAGCTATTGGTAGAGTCTGCGGGATACATACCTTCCTTTGCGGTTCAGGTCGGACAGACTGGCGACGGTACACCTCTGTTCATAGCTAGGAATTTCCATGAGGTAAGCTTTCCTCTCGACTACACACAATTGTCCTTACAAGAAGATCTTCGAATAGGGTGGCCTTCGTAAGTTAGCGTGCTGATGTGCTGGCGCCTATACACCGGACTAATATGACCCTCCATCGAAAGATATTGGCTGGGCTAGTCGCAACGGTGCTAGCCTCAGTTGGGGTGGAGCTGAAATCCCTGTAAGGGTTTACATCTTCCATATAAACTAGACCATCCCTGACCCATGAGTGAATGTTCTACTCTAGTTGACGACTTACGAGGTATTGACGGGTGATGTCAACTCCATCACCTGGGAACCGAACCGCCCAAACCCAACGGGCAGACCAGTCGAGGCAGGATATGAAGCTGATGGGAAACCGCTCTGGGCTGCTCAAGCACGCTTCCATGGGGCAATTCTTGCTGGAAAGGCATCTGGATGGAATACAGGTGGGTTATTCTCCTCTCGTTAGTAATCCTGCGACAGTGATTTTTTTTCCTTCTAACTCTTGTTTAGGTGCATACGTGGGCCTCGAAGGGGGAGAGCATCAGATCATGGAGTACAATGTATTAGTTCACCGTTGGGGACTGAGGTTGGGCACCGCTTTAGGTGTACAGAAGCCGGTGGACGAATAGAATTCCGGCGGCGAAAGTTGCAAAGAGGGACTGGTCGTGTAGGAACAGATGGCATAGCTTAGCCCCCAAACAAATATTTGATGAAGACAGCCAATACTTTGATATACGGTTATTCCTCATAGGTATCTACTTTTATCAAGGTTGCCTCTAGCTAAGGCCAAATATTGACATGGCAATGTGACAGGAACACATTCCTTGTGTCGTACATAGCTTGTTGTTGCTGTGAGAACGCGTCTTACAGGAGGACAAGGGTTGGGGATGGGACACCCTACAACATACCGAATTTAATATGTGGTATATGTAGTGTTGGTAGGTGTAAAAGTATGGGCAAGAACAAGAATTGAAAGATTCGGCGCTGATGTGTCGAGGCATACGCGACCAAAGGTGAACAAAGGTTGAATCGAAACCTGGTACGCATTGCCATTGCTGTTTAACCAGTGATAGGACAGCAACTTTTGAATGTCAGTACATGCTTTCTAGCTTGCTTGTGCACATGTAAGCTTTACAAAGTTCCAATGGACAAGCTATGGCGGAGATTTACTGCGGATGTTCTTCGACGCAATAGAATACCAAACCAGCTCTTCAACGCACTAGAGAGATATTTCATTCTCATCGAAGGCGTAACGTGCTCAAAGATTCTGATACCAGAAGGCCGTGGATATAAATTGGGATTTGCGATGCCTGACTAGGTCGCGGAGAGGTTGAAAAGCCGTGTTATACGAACTTTATGGCACTGCTCCGACGTCACCAGCGAACAGGTCCGTTCTTTGTACGCCTTATCATTGATGCAGGCGCTTTTTTCCTGGTCTGGCATACGCGACGCGCGTTGTCTGCCTCTACAACGGCGGCAGCACCCCTTAACTGTATGCGGTCTGTCTTATCACTTCCATGACTTTCCACAAACTGCCAACCCGTTCACTACATCGCCCCTCCCTCAATCCATGGCCATTTTCAGCGCGTCGTCATAGGTAACAGTCGCTATAGTGACGCTTCCATACGATATACCTACCGTCGATCCCGTGCCCGCCCAGCCTCATCATCACCCCAAGCCCGCCTACCATATCCTTTCAACCCCGATCGAGGTATAGCCACCTTTCATTCTCGCATGTACACACGCAATCCATGTTGCTGAATGCCATGCGTTCAGCGCTCTGAAAATCAAGGGTGACGCGTGTATGGAGGTGCGGGTGCCGTTTAAGCGGTCAGAGGCATGGGTGAGGCATTGGATGTGGGAAGACGTCGTGGGAGTTAAAGTGCGGTTTGAGGGCTGGTTCGAGGGATCTTGGGTTCGTTGACGTGGATGAGGAGGTGAAGGTCGTTGGGGTGGTTGCTTAGAGGTGGTGGGACGGATCATGGGATGGATGTGGGGCATGCGAAGACAAGTCGCCTGGAGAATGGTGAAACCTGCGCTCCATCCGGTCCGAATCCGACGGATAATGATATCAGCGGGCACTACCAACCTCAAACTGCGCCGAGATGAGATCGCCCAGTTCCTTTTGACCCATCGCTGAGGCCCAGCTTCTCTTGGCGACAATCTAGGACAGACCACCCAAACCCAGTTCCCGATAAACCCAACCTCCGAATGAGGATTGATCCCACTAGCTCCGCACGGCCTCAATCTCATCCACTACGCCTTCCTCCCAGCCTATCTCGTAACAATGGGGCACCCATTACGCATCGGACATCCGTCCCGATGCCATGGTGTTCTTACTCTCTCCAATGTACTGTCTTGGGAAGCTCCCAGCAACATCAGAACCTCGCAATTGAGGGCCAATTCGAGCGTTTAACGATCCAAGACTCTTCCATGCTGTGTCGCCGTGGCGACCTTCAAGAATGGGGGTCATGGAGGAGGTTGACCATAGACTTTATTGGTGCATCGACTATCGATGTTGCCAAGTCCGTCGAGCTTTGTGCCTTGTTGTTGGTCGCATTCACATAGCAGGCCCCCTCGGATGTGACGGTATTCGCGCTCTGCACTACCGGTTCTAGTGGACCACGCATAGAAAGAAGCTACATGTGGACGTCAAGCAGCGGCGAGCGCACGTAGATGGTCAACATTGAAGCTAGGTCATATCGCGAGTCCGACGTAGACTAATTGTGAACGTTGGACGCAATAGCTATGCATATTAATTGGGAACAAAGCTTCGAATAGCTTCTGGTATGATTCTGTGTAACAGGATCATGTATTCTTTGCCACAGGCGGCTCATACCTCGATATACTGGTGCTTCGGGTGCCCTCTGGTAAGGGAAGGGGGGATTGTATTCGCTCTTCCAAGTGACACCAAGGTTTAAGGCGACGATGCCTTATCTTCAATTCCTGACATTAGTCTAAAGAGAGATGCAAGTAGGATCATAGATGCAACAGAGGAAGAGCGTCGACGACGAGCATTTAGGCTCGATTAGAATCATTGTTCTCCAGGGCATGTCCAGTGGCAACTATTTGGTTGAAACCTCTGACTCAGCCGTAGCATGTCATCAAGCGACTGTTATGCTCTAAGCCCGGAGGAGCAGAGAACGATGATGTAATGATATTAACGTATCTGAGCCGTGTAGGCTTACGACGATTGAGACAACATGGATGATTCAATGGAGTGTCTGAGAGTGAAGATGATAATTATGGTGAAGGGGTGAGCAGGCCGTGAGCAGGCCAGCTTTATTAATGTGCGCCTTGGACCCTGATGCGATCTCAGCTGGCAAATGCATCGTACACCCCGCGACTCTCAATTAACTAACTGCTATGGTGAGTAGAAGATTCCTCTAATTGAGACCTAAGTAAAAATGGAATTGCAGAATGAAGTTGGCAGGTACAGTAGGTAGCTCTGCAACAATGATGTGTGATGGATCACCTGTCGCATCATGTCACACACTGATCATGCTTATTATCAGAATATGTCTCAGCATTCAGTAAGAAGCAACTGTATTCAGTATTATAAAGTACCTATCAGAATACATCTGATAGGGAGTGGTATGTTAGCCACAGTAAGAATGGTAAGAGCAATAAGCAAGAGACTGTACCTCAGCATTCAGTAAGAAGTGACTGAGGTACAGTTTAACAAGATGGCTAGCTATTTAGATGCATTGGGGACAAAGCCCAATGTGATAAAGTACAATAATTGTAATATTGTATTTGCCCTTATTGCCTATATTTGCTGTCAGTTCATGATATAAGGATGCTCAGGTCAACTGAACCCTACTCACTTGTTTGTTGATGTTTTGGATTTGTAGCATGCAAAAGATGTTTGAGATGAGAGTATGAGGAGTGTATTCACTTTGTAGCAATAAGAGGGTGGAATGGAGAACTGAGACCAGCTCAGATCCCCTCCTTTATATACCCTAGGTCTGTGCAGTTATTCCCAGGCTGCAGTTGCAGCTTCTATAACTGTGGCTTCTACTGTGAGCTGCAGTTGCTGCTTCTATCTAAGAATAACTACTGCAGCTTCTGACTGAGTCATGCAATGAGTCAGTTCAGCTCCCAGTTTACTAAATATAAGTGCTGCATACTACGGAGCTTAGTAATAGATACTGCAGCTTTGAATGATGTCATCAATGACATCATTGATAATTCTTGGAATGTTAAGTCCATTAACTCCAGTAACTCCAATGTTGCTGGTTCCTGAGTCAGGTCCCCATCTACAGGGACCTCAATAAGATCACATGAAAGACTGAAATGAGTGGTTGTCAGCAATAAACCATGACATTACCCCCCCCCTTGCTGATAGCCTTGAATGAGGTCTTGAATGGGGTTTGTGCTTGAGTTGCTGATGAGATCTGAAGTGGGTTGGTGGCATATCTTGGTATTGCTGGAGTGATTCTGGGTTGCATTAATTTCTGTTTCTTCTAAGTATTCTTCATGGCTGAGGGGCTTGTTTTACTGCTAGTGGATTTTTCATGTGGAATTCTTTGATTGCATCCTGCACATGTTCGAGATTTTCTGCTGGTTCCCATGACTGTTTGTTGATTAGTCCTTGTTGCCAGTTTACAAAGTACTCAAGTTTGTTGTTTCTGATTCTTGAGTTTAGAATCCCATTCTGCTCATTAAGTTCCCATTCTTCTTCTCCATTGATGATTACTGGTGGGACTAGGATTGGTTCTCTGTTCCAGTTGTCTTTGTTTCTTTTTTCTAATAAACCCACATGAAATACTGGGTGCAATGCTGATTTGTCTGGCATTTTTAGTTTGTATGCTCTTTTTCCTATTTTTTCTAGAACCTTGAATGGTCCAAGGTATTTCCAATCAAGCTTTCTCATTGGTCTATCTGTTGGTATGTTTATTCTGTTGATGAATACTTCATCTCCTATTTCTATTTCTGGGGCTTCTTGTCTTCTGTTATCTGTGTATTCTTTGTATTTTTCTTGGGCCATTGTTATCATTGCTTTTGCTTCTTCACTGGCATTGTGAATTCTTTGGGCTAGATCCTCTGCTGCTGGCACTTTTTCTTCTCTTGGGGCTCCTGGGTAGAATTCTGGATATTCTCCATACCATAGGTAGAATGGTGCAAAACCTGTTGCACTTGATTTTCTGTTATTATATGCCCATTCTGCTTGGGGTAATAGTTCTGCCCAGTTGTCTTGTCT
>WSUE01000074.1:0-131412 GCA_019633535.1 Tulasnella sp. JGI-2019a | reverse complement strand
CCCCCCCCCCCCCCCCCCCCCCCGCCCCCCCCCCCCCCCCCCCCCCCCCCCCCCCCCCCCCCCCCCCCCCCCCCCCCACAAGGCCTGTCCCATGGGGGTAGCAGTGGAGAGGAGGTCTCTGGTTGGAACAGCAGCATTAACTCAGTTGGGGTTTGTGTGTTGCTAGGCAGACATGATGGGAGGTCTGGTGAAAAGTTTGGATGGGTTGGTGATCCATCTAACAAGGTCCAGTCTGCTTATTTATGGGTAGAGCAGAGGCCTGGCCACAGTAGTCATGGGAGAGTTCTGGGGGGGCACATTGCTCTCCCTAACAGGAGGAGTGTATGAGGGCTGGGGCAATGGGAAGCAGACTCTGAGAGAGTTCCCAAGGGTGTTTAGAAGCCTCATCACCTCTGCAGTAGCTGCAGGTGGTTTCATTGG
Source organism: Tulasnella sp. JGI-2019a (assembly GCA_019633535.1). Classification (NCBI taxonomy): domain Eukaryota; kingdom Fungi; phylum Basidiomycota; class Agaricomycetes; order Cantharellales; family Tulasnellaceae; species Tulasnella sp. JGI-2019a. Next base: position 130,992 of record WSUE01000074.1, on the reverse strand, counting down.
GGACTGGTGTCCAAGAGGCTGACAGTGGTGGCCAGCTTGTTGCAAGCCGTCAGACTGAGCTAGGCTCTGTCTGCTCTGACTGCAGTGGGTCAACCCCTCTGAGATAGCTCAGAGAAGGTTTTCTGCTGTGATTCAACCTCACTTGGAGGGTGGTAGAGGGGGCCACTTGTTGAGTGGTTACAGCCCCCTCATCCCCTCTGAGTCTGGTATTCCCAGAATATGATTCATGTACTGGACTTGGCCTGGCTCTGTACTAGCCAGTGTAACCCCCTCACTGTGTTAAAGCGTCCAGTGTCAATTTGGGGGGGGGGGGATGTGAGATATCCTTCTGAACCAATACATTCTCGAGTTTGTCATGCGGTAGGACCTGTTGACTACGAGAAGATGAGACCCAACCCGCCACCATGGGAATGATCAGGCCTGTATTCATAACAACTCTAAGACGCGACTCGGGGAGGTCTTGTCCCATGTCTACAGGCCTGGTGGATTCACGAGGAATGCGGGTGGTGCGTCGATCGGAGGATATTGTGCAGCCCGTGTGTGTCCGTGTCTTGGACGTTGGACCCCTCCTCTCGATCAAGGTGTCACTACCTGAGTCGAGGGGGGAGGCTTGCACGATATCCTTCCGATCGAGGGACAAGAGATTGGGCGGGTGGGATGGCCGACTCATGAATGGGATGTGGGATCGCAGAGGCAGGGGCGGGGGAGCATGAGTGTATAAGAGCGGGGACAGCTGAGCTCACGGTTCTAACATCTCTTTGACTTGCTTTCCAACTATTGACACCATACACGGCATTAGGTTCTACATGGACCAGGAAGACTTGGGCATATACTCTTGGGTGTTATGGTGTTCCTCGGTGGTAAGTCCCTTTCTGAGTTTCCCCTTGCCATCCCTGGTTCGTCATACGGCGCTGATTTTGATGCCTTTTTTTGAACTACACGCGTTTGTGTCCTCAAGCTTATCGTGCGTCGTGCGGTAGGACCTCTCAACCACGAAATAGATGAGACGCGATCAGCTTCCACGGGAATGATCAGGCCTGTATTCATAACAACTCTAAGCCGCGACTCGGGGAGATCTTGTCCCATGTCTACAGGCCTGGTGGATTCACGAGGAATGCGGGTGGTGCGTCGATCGGAGGATATTGTGTAGCCCGTGTGTGTCCGTGTCTTGGACGTTGGACCCCCTCTCCTCAATTGGGGTGTCACTGCCTGGGTCGAGGAGGGGAGGCTCGGACGATATCATTCCGATCAAAGGACAAGAGAATGGCAGGATGAGATAGTAACGGGGTGTGTGAGGGCGGATGGGGCTGAGTCTACGATTTCAAAACCTTGCAGGCTTTTTGATTTTCCTTTCAGCTATTGACCGCCCCCACCTATCGCTAAGCTTGGTCACTTTCTCACCTAAAGACAGGGTAGGAGCAGAGCACGGGCTACGTGCGGAGATGGCGACTTCCTGGATGGGTGCTTTGGAACGACCGAGGCGGTCTGACTCGATCTTGGTGCGGGTCCCGTTCATCCCTCCGTTCGAATCGGTTCCTTATATTCACAACTTCTGATCGACAGGTGTTCTGGAATTGGACGACAAGGGGGAATTTTTTCATGGAGGACACAACAGGGATTATCCCAAGTGAATGGCGTACGACGGTCAAACCGCCTCTCGATAATGTCGATATCGCTGCAATATTCCGTTACCATGATATCATACTACGTGTTTCATGTCCTTAGTTATGAAAACAAGGCGTCAACGCCGGCTAACTAAGATGTAGTTTAACCTCAGAGCAATAACAGTGATCCCGGAACCGGTGCGAGTTCCCACCGTCCGGCGGTCCTCCACTAACAACACAACGCAGTTGTCTGGGAATGGTGCCAAGCGCCTCTCACCGAGATCTCCCAGGAAAACCGTAGGATCGGGAGTCGAACTACGATATCAAGCAATTCTTGTCCAATTCATACTCTCAAAATCGATCTGTGGTGTTGCGTCAGCCAAGGATAGCGATCTCTCTAGCTTTGTTTATCTTCACCCACTCTTCCCCAACAACCTGGGAAGTGCAGGTGGAGTCGGACTGAGAAGGAACAACTTACTGTTTTATAAAGATGGATTGAGCTTTAACGATTGTGTACCGTGGCTTGTGATACTCTGGGGCTTTTTGGTTCCAATTCTAGCGATCAGTCGTAAGCCCTTTTTTCAGTTTATCTCGCCGTCTCCGGTTCACTCTAATTTGTCATTGTGGTACCTTTTGGACTAAGCCTACAGATGTTCTCGAGTTTACCATGGGGTGGGACCTCCAGACCCAGAGATCGCTAGGACGAAATCATGATCGCGAAGGCTCCGAATTCTGGCACCGGAGGGCTACATGGGTGAAGGCTACCAGTGAACAATCAGAACCTATTGAAGAGCCGTCCGCTTTGACGAACCTTGGATGCAACGTCCCCTACCCAACCGGAGTGAAATGTCCGCGTGACATAACGTCAATCCATTGGGGCTGCTATTGATGATATTTCGTGAGGGCTGTGGATGAATCTCACCCGCGGGAGGATGCGGCGGATGAGGCTAGAATACGGGAGAGGAGCGATGACATCACTGCTGCTGCTCAGCAGAGAGGTTGACTGAGTAACGAAGCTCCTTCGATCCTGACACTTCTGCAACCGCCAACTGAGATCCCGCTGAATTGTCTGTGAAGGACATCAATCATTGTATTGGCCTACCAACGCTTTCAAGACTCTCGCGTCTTTTCCCTTCCCACTTACAGCCGAATCTCCTACCACAGATGCAGCGGAGGATGTGTTTCCAACGCCGATAGCGACTCTTTCATTTCATCCCCAACAGCCTACATAGACTCTCAAGACACATTTTGTATAAATAATTTCGTCAGTTAGAACAGAGTGAATACTGCCCAATACGCTATCACTTGGCTTACATTGTCAACAGGGCGGATGTAAATCTGATTTATCTAGCTGACAGTGTAGAATACACCTCATTCACTCCCGACATGACGGGAACGATACGCACAACCCTGAAGCCAACGCGTATACCTGTAAATCCAGCCATGGGGTCCTATCTTTGCCCTGATCTCTCTATCCGGCGCGTTCTCGAAGGTTGCACAGTACGCATGATTCCTCTGCGATCATAATCTCATCATTTAGACTTCTTAATGATGAGCACCTCTGTGGGTCGTGTATAGCTATCATGGAACCTTCCAAACTGGTTAACGCATGGTGGATACTGAGATGAGAGATGAGATGTAGGGGATAGCAGCGCAAGCTCTCACACCCTTGGCGCTTTCCTAAGCCGAAGGATAGGTGAGCCCGAAGGCCGTAGATGACCATCGCAATCTGGGATTGATGGAACAGGCTATCAGGGTCAGTCTATTGCGTAGGTCTAGAGGCGAGAGCATTGTGGAGCCTACCCACAGCCGAAGAAGTTGCGCGCGAAATGCTATCCGGAGCGAAACCTGGATCGCTCGCCTACAATATCATGAACAAGACGCACAGCACCGTAGACCCGGTTCCGGCAAGGCCGGTATATCTTGGCTGCCGTCCTCCAGAATTGGGTGAGGTCGACACTACGGACGAAAAGGCGATGGCGTTGGACGATTCCTCCAAGGTTTCAATCTGTGGATGCAGTATAAGATGTAGGGTGTATTTGAAGGAACAGGGGTCGATCTGACGGGGCCTTCAACCAGAGTGGTCGAATAATGAACGCGATAGGAAACCCGCCGGACATGCCCCTCTGCAAGTGAGGCAATTTTCTGAATTTTAGTTTATTGATATATGTTTCACTCTTCATTTTGAAATGTCGGCGCTTTCGGCACCTTTTTGTTGTTGTTGCAAGTTTGGATTATCCTGTTCTCCACTTGATTTTCGTACACTTCCCCTTGTTTGACATGTAATCCGTTTCTGGCGACCGCGAGCGATTTGATGCGACATGTCCAGCTGGGATACCAAGATGTGCGTGCCGTGAGCGTCCTGGATACACTACACAATTGGCGAGGAAAACAAAAACAAATTTGAGCCGAAGGCTCTTTGACTCTTGACGTTCCTCAGAGATGGTAGGAAATATTGTTATACAAGGCGGCGACCGTTATCGGCCCCACAATCATAGCCGGTCATTTAGATGGAAACGCCGGAGGCAAGCACTTTCATCATGTGATGACTCAGTCAAACTACTGTGCGTATTATGGGCTTGTCTCCCTGCGTATGTTGAGGGGACCTGCACGTGTTTCCAGTTCTTGAATTAATGCCTCGGAGAAGATTGGGAGCACTGAGATGGCTGTAGCCGAACACCAAAATCGTACTGGGGAATCATGAACATCCATTTGAGAGTTCATATCATAGTCCATGTAGGACACAGTGCAGCGAGTCGGCTGGTGGGGGCAGCCACATTATCGTGGGCGGTATGTCTCGATCGAATACCAGTGCGTGTGTCATTTTCCCCTCACAAGACGCAGGTCGGGCGGTCGCCGAAGAGTGATTTATGTGCTTTGATTGAGGATGTGTCGGGTTTGACTAGTTAATAGCGGTGCGAGACGCGGTATGACTTGGATGACGGATCCAACCGAACAAGATGAAAGCGAAAGGTTCCAAGTCTCACGCCTGTGCACACCAATTAGAGCAGGAGAGCTTTAGCCTGCGGTGAACGATCAAAAGTCCAGGGTAGGCAGATATCAAGACACACCGGGATACCCTCCGGCTCATGTACGTCCCACACATTCCTCCCTTTCCTCCGCCGCTCCATCATCAGGTCTAATCCAGCATCATGAGTCTCTCGTAGAAGTGCTTTCCTTCGCGCTCTGGCCTGTCTAGATCGAATGTATCGAGATATCTGTTCGAAAGAGTGGGGAAGAGCGACACGGCCTGTAAGTGGATAGCAGAAGACAAAGTATTGTTCACGACATTTGATCGACCTTAAAGAGAAGGAAAAGAATGCTGCATGCTATAATAAGGACGCCGCCGATGACGGCTAAAAATGTTGTCTAACGTAAGTTACGAAACCAGTTGTGCACATAGGCTCAAATATATACCTGTTAAAACGACTTTGGACTGTAAACCGCCTGGTTTCAACGATGGAGTTGGATTAGAGGAAGTAGAAGTAGAAGTAGAAGTGGGGGAGCCAGTGCGGCGAAGGAGGCGGCCCATCAGTGAGATTGAACGCGCTGTCTTAATACTTAGGGTTGGAGAGCGTGTGAGCGAGTTCACGTCGGTTCCACAAGGACCAAGGGCTCTCTTCAGAATGGGGCTAGTTTGATAATCTGAAGCGAATTGGAAGAATGCTGCCTCAGATCATCAAGTGGAATTGGGAGGAAAAGTCTGGTGGGGATAAATGCGGTGAACACGGGGATCGCCCTGACAATATCTCGTCCACCACGAGGATATGACTTTGCCATTCACGAATCCAGCCTTAGTTTTCCCCTAGGCGTAGGTTCTTGACTCGCTGACGAAGATTGGTTTTCTACCTATGTGCTGGAGCGGCAAGGGTACTGAAATACATATAGAGGTGTTGGTGTGAGCGAGTTTGTAGTCGATCGTCAGTTGTTGACTATTGATTGTTGATCACAATGCCGTTTCTGCTTCCCATTCCACCACACTAAACCCATGTCATATTTCTTACCTCACCTGCCCACTGGCTGGCATGTTGATCAGGCTATTCTTTCGGAAGATGACCGTGTCGTGATCATCCGGTTCGGCCACGACTGGGACCCTCAGTGCATGAAGATGGACGAAACTCTGTACGGCGTCTCTGAGAAAGTCCAGAACTTCGCCGTCATATATCTTGTGGACATTACTCAAGTTCCAGACTTCACAAAAGTGAGTGTATTAAGATCCAGTAGTCGTGGGATTTCTGACTGAGATATCCGGTTGTTGAACTCTCTTTGCAGATGTACGAGTTGTATGACCCGTGTACGGTGATGTTCTTCTATCGGTACGATCTTTTCCAACTACATAAAGCTAGCACCCAATGTGTCTGATGATCGGGGTCTTGCACAAGGAATAAGCATATCATGATCGATTTGGGTACCGGGAACAACAACAAGATGTAGGATCCGCCTCTTCTTGACATATAACATCGCTTAACTTCTATCATCTCTTCAGTAACTGGGCAATGGAAGACAAACAAGAGGTTTGTCTTGACAGCACCTTCCTCACCAAAGCTATCCGCTAATTAATTCCCCCCTGTGAAGATGATCGATATCATCGAGACGGTATACAGAGGAGCTGCAAAGGGTCGTGGTCTCGTCGTATCCCCTAAGGGTCAGTCTGTACATCGTTTTGCTGTTACAGAAGAATGCTGACTTTGGGCTCCCCGACCACAGATTACTCCACTCGGTACCGGTATTAGAATTTGCCATACACTCAATACTCTAAAGACGTATTTCGAAGTGAAACCGATACAGAATGCTAATAGCTTCTCGCCTTAACTCGTTTCCCGTGTACTGGACGCCTGATCCCAAGTTAAACGGTACGGGGTTGCAAGGACCTGGGTATCCTATTTCAAAATCTGAAACGGACCGTTAGAGAGTAACCGAACGGATGGGCAAAGGGAAACTACGCGTTCAAACCTGGGATGATAATCACCGGCAGCATCTGACTAACCGCATGACTGGAAAATGAGAGTCGAGGGCGCAGTATCTACTCAATTAACCTCGCGCCACGATCCGCACTCCTCCGTAACATTCTCGTCATCACGCGGCATTTGGCTCTACATCATCGTCTTTAATCCAGATAACTCATCCGACTCCGGCTCGGTAACTGCGAGAGGACGACCAAACCGAGGCAAATCGCTAGATAAAGATTTGGTCAAACCATTGAGATTGAAGTGCATCGTGATCTCAGGAACACCTACCCAAAGCAGCTCTGTATGTTGTCTCCGTGAAAGTCTAGAGCGTTGCTGCTTACTTTATAGTTGGGTACTGGGCCCCGCCGGGAGTACTGTTTGGCCGGTCAAGCCAGCGGCTTGCAGTCTTCAAATCTTTCAATGGCAAAGAAGTACTCCACATTGAGGCAATGTGCGAAGGCCACATACCTCAACAGATGCCGTCATATTCTCCATGGAAGGTTGCCGAAACCTAAGCATCCCAACCGAACACGCATGAACATCTGTAATATTTCCGGGAAAGCAGAACACCAGTAGATCAAGAACTATTCGGGCATAGTTAACGTCTGACTTGCTAGCAAGCCAACGGCATGGAAGCGAGAACTCGAGGTGCGGCATCGACACTACTCGACTTCGCGCCATGGGCGATCCGCATTCGCTTCCATCCTCTCCGCCCCGCCCGTCACATCTTCAGCATCATCCTCATCGGCGGGAACTTGGCTCAATACCATCGCCCTGACCCTCCCAACCAACTCGTCCATCTCCGTCTCCATTTCGTTCCTCCGTTGAGCCCCATAGTCAGTTCCTGCTTCCTCCCCAGCGACGGTGGCGCGCTCGCTGGGCCCCATTGGACCTCTATCGTCAATCTCGTGTGCATCCCAAGCGATCCTCCTCCCAATCCATCCACCCTCCAAGTAGATGTAGTTTAAGAAACGGCGCCAAAGTGGATCTAGGCCCAGAACATCTGGATCCCCGACGACAATGACCAAAGCCTGTGCACGCGTGATGGCGACGTTGAAGCGCCTTGGGTGCGACACGAAGCCGAGGGTATGCCGGACGTCGTAGGATACGTAGTCCATGCTACTTCGAACAGTAGAGATGATTATAACTCGACGTTCCTGAGAAGTCCAGGTCAAGGGTCAGATTAATTAACAAGCTATCCACTCGACAGCAGGAAGTGTGCCCATCGATACGCACCTGTCCTTGGAATTCTTCTACTGATCCCACTTTAATGTTAGGGTGTTGGTTCCTCATGGCGGTTCTGATCTTCTGGCATTGCGCGTTATAAGGTGAAATGACTCCAATATCTTGATCAGCTACATGATTCAATCTCTAGGTCAGCATCCACGAATGACACAACCAAGAACAGCCAATATTGGAACTTACTAAGTCGTAGACGACGATCACCCTTGAGATTATTGACATAGGATCGAACGGCAGAAGCCTCGTCCACGTTGAAGAACGAAGGAGATGACGCCTGGCGCTCATCCTTGCCTAAGGGAGTAGATCCAATGTGTCACTTGGTCTCATACAATAATTAAATGTATAAACTCGAAACGCACCTTTGATCGCATGGAACATGATGGGGAATTTATCCGAGGGTAACATATCCCACCTCAAACAGCTGTGCGTGATAACTTCATTCGCATGTGGCTCCAGCTCCCCCTTGTAGAACTCTTCGTTCGGGAATCTCAGGATGGCAGGATGGCTTCTCCAGTTCTTAATTAGCTTGACGACGCTGAAATGACACGGAGCAAGCAGGTCAGCATACAATACGCAGCGGATGGATTTAAGGACTTACGTGACACCGCTGTACTGAGTCGGCTCGTAGGCTGGTAGCGACATCAACCGATCCAGGTAACTCGTCCCGAGACCCAACTTCTGAGCGATGGCGCTGCGGACGATGGGACCCAGCTGCATCGGATCTCCACTGAGGATAACGCTCGTGTTGGGTCCCGCCGCAGTTTTGATCGGGATCATAGCTATCGTTCCAATAGGCAAAATTAGGAAATGCTCAAACCAGGAAATAAAGTCTTTGGGTTAAAAGACTCACCTTCAGGCTCCATAGCCTGTCCAGCCTCATCGATGAACACATGCGTGAAATGTCCTCTAGGAAATCCAATCCCATACGGCACCGAAGCGGAAAGGCACGTCGATACCACAACACGATACCGCATCAGCGTCGCCATGGGTGGAATCGAGAAGGTGTCTTCGTTGTTCATCAACGAGAAATCCCTTAGTGCCATAGGGAGCGAGTCCTTGGGCCGTGACGGCGCGTTCATACGGAATAACTCGGTTCTTGAGAGTGCACCGGAGAGGCGGAGGCGATCTGCGAGGATATCAGCTGCGCTATTGCTAGGAGCACATGCGAGAATCCGAGCTGAGGGAGAACTGTCTAAGATCTGGCGCATCCCTTCGATGATCGTCACAGTCTTCCCAGTCCCAGGCCTTCAGGGGAAAACCATCAGTTATAGGGTGGTCAAACCGATACACCACTTCTACTTACGGTCCGAATACGACGAAAGGCACCGCGCCGGGCCTCAACTTTGCGATAGCACCCACTGCAAGCCACTGAGGCGCATTCTGAGCGATCTTCCTATCAAACGGCGCGAGGCCCGCCATGTCACCCGTACTCGGCTTCTTCATCCTCAATGTCTGCACGATCTGCGGAGTAGGGAAAAGTAACCGAGGTTCCAGACAGCTCGTCTCCAGAGCTTGGTGCATCCTCCGGATGGGTGTTCGGTTGAGTCGGAATCGAATGTCAAAGTGCTGATTTCTGATGGCGTGGAAGGACGGATTGAACACGAGTGCGACCTGAACCTGTTCGACCCTGTGCACATAGCCAGCGAACCAGCGCCCATCGCCACTATTGTTTGAGACACGACCGACGGGACGGACGATGATCTTGTCACCGACGATGACTGAGGGGCGCTTCTCCGCCAGCCCTGGGACTTCCACTAGAAGAATTCAAGTAAAGTTAGCCTCTTTCTCACATCAAGTTTCCTCCTAACTAGGGCGAGTCATGACATACAACTGGGAACGAGAATCTATGAGTCACAGGGGCTTCTTCTTATGACATTCCGATCAGAGAAGAACTCACAAGTGGTATTTTCCATTGATCGCTGCGAACGGTCTGTTGTTCATATCGTAAGTAGCAATATCCTTTCTGTGGACAGATGGCGCTTCAGTCATAAGTGTGCATGGAATCAGTGCCCGAAACTTCGACTTCGTACGTAGCCTGTATCTCATCCAACCAAAGCAGAATCTTCCAATGTTTCGCATAAGTAGTCGACGACAAGAACCTGGGGAGAAGGGTATTCTGGATCCGTCGTATCGTATCGGCTTTCGACTGCTGATCCAACGCCGCCCAGACGTACGCCGGGATATCGGCAAAAGGTAACTGAATCCTGGGATCCCATATGATCTTAGCGAGCGCTGGAGGTGGGACTCCGTCGACGACCTGAAGTTCTGGTTCCCGAGGACGCGGTGCGGGTCGGACGTACGGTGCAGTCGCTTTCAACAACTCTTGATCGGCTTTGACTCCGACGATGGCTTGGATGGGCCTGGCGATGACAAAGCGATGGAGAGTAACAGGATCGGCGAAAACGAGCTCCAGTCGGTCGTCATAACGGCCTCGATTTCCTAAAGGTTTAAAAGCATGTTAGGTTACGGGTTTGTGGTTGGACATGGTGTGCTTACCTTGTGGGTCAAAAGTGACTTGAAGTAAGTACGTAGTGCCATATTTTAGATGGAAGGGTTTGGTGAGACGGACTGTGAAACTATAGGAGAGGATGCGTCAATGAGGGTGTTGAGCTGGTGAGATAGTAGATAACACCTCACTTTACTTGTCGGAGTGCGGCGTAGGCGCCGACGCCCGACGATATGCGTGCTTCCGTCAGACAGATCGTCCCCATCTCATCCAGACGAAGATGCATTTTCATGGCCCTTGTCGGTTGCTCAGGAAGGCTATCCACCTCGATGATACCGAAATCGAGCCTGCCTTCCTCGACAACCACGCCATACTTGTCCTTCTCGCTCTCTTCAAGCGCCACCTTATACGCTTGGTAACGTTCTTTTCTCTTGTGTATCGGCGATACGAGATGTCTCGTCCAGGTACTCGCGGGGATGTCCTTACTGCACAAGGTGCATCGAACCGCGTTTCGCACCCGTTCGTCTTCCATCTCCGGGATCGGTAATCCTGCTTCGGCATAATCCTTGATGCCCGCCTGATGGCGTCGCCCTTTCTCGTGTATCTTCATTACTGATTCTCCACCAGAGACCACGACGTCACAGATCAAGCATCGTTTAGACGCGGCAGGGCCACCTACGAGATTCTGCTTGTGCTTCTTCCCCTGATTATGTTGATTTAGCTGAGCGGCTGAGATACAGAAGACGCTACACAGGTCGCAGGCATATGTGCTATGTCGGTATTGGCAGTCGGGGGTGGTACAGGCGCCAAAGGCTGCGATATCTGGGCAAAGACCGGGTGGCATCGCAATGTGACGAGGGATGAAATCGAGGGATTGGACGAGAAGGAGTGGATGGACGTGAAAATGAAAGTGAGGCAGCCTTGAGGAGAGAACATTTTGAGGCCTTATCTAATGGAAATGGGAGGAAACCTGTGTACGGAATGTGTACACTGTTCCTGAGCGAGCACCGAGACTTAACCGCCCAGAGCTCAATTCCATGTGGCGAGGACAAAAACGTCCTGAATCCTTTGAATACTCTTTTTCATTCTACTTTGTACTCAGTTTCTTCACACAGCATGATCTTCCTCCTAGGAACCCGGCGCTTGAGATCTGGGGGTGACCCCATTGCTCACAACGCTTTCCATACTCGGACTACATATGGAAAATTGTCGTATATCCTTGCCTTTATGGCCGCTCCGATCAATGCTAAACTGCCGTCTAGGTAATGCTACACATTAACCGTATAGTTTGTGGTGAAACCTAAAAAGCAACTTAAGTCTAGCGTGGCAATCAATAGAGTTCACTGCCGGTGCCATTGCTTTGGTTGGCATCCATTTCAAAACTCTCAGAAATCAAAGGAGCCATGGTATGCATAGGGTTATTATGCTAGGATCGCGGAATCCTGGTTATTGCACATATCCTGCGTGCTGAGCATCCTGTCCTCTCATCTGTACGCCGCAATGGCTAGGTTTCTATTTCCCAATTCGAAGATTGCTTCGCATAGTAACCAAATTGGTAGTCTGCTCCGAAAAGCTCATTCGTAGATCAATACCTAGGCAGCGTCTAACTTGATAACAAGCCACCAGCACAGCTCCAAACCGAGAAGCGTGGTTACTATTCGACTTCGCGCCACGGACGATCTGCATTCGCTTCCATCCTCTCCTCCCCACCTGTTGCATCCTCGGCATCCTCCTCATCAAGCGGCACCTGGCTCAGCACCATCGCTTTCACCCGTCCTACCAGCTCATCCATCTCCGTCTCCGTTTCCTTTCTTCTTTGCGACCCATAGTTTGTTCCCGCTGCCCTACCACCACCACCACCACCACCGCCATTGCCGTGGGGACCTCCTGGACCACGATCCACAGGCTCAGTTGGATCCCACGCGATCTTTCTTCCTCTCCAACCACCACCTATGTGGATGTAGTTCAGGAAGCTACGCCAGAGCGGATCGAGCCCGAGGACGTCCGGGTCCCCAACGATGATGACGAGCGCTTGCGCACGTGTAATCGCTACATTGAAGCGTCTTGGGCTCGACACGAAGCCAAGGGTATGTCGGAGATCGTATGAGACGTAGTCCATGCTGCTTCGGACAGTTGAGATAATTATGACTCGACGTTCCTACAGGCAAGATAAGGAGAACGAATCAGGATTATATATCAACGCCATCCTTCGCACTGAGGGGAACAGATATGCCAAACGCACCTGTCCTTGGAACTCTTCAACTGATCCAACCTTTGTTCCAGGGTTCTGGTGCTTGATGACGGAACGGATCTTCTGACATTGTGCGTTATATGGCGAGATCACCCCAATCTGTTGGTCTGCTGTGTATATTTATGTGGTCAGTTTCCATGAAAGCTCAACACTCGAAGTCAACATCAACGGGCAGCACTCACTCAAGCGCAGACGTCCATCCTCCCTGAGTTCTCGGACATATGTTCGAACTGTCGAAGCCTCATCCACGTTAAAGAATGATGGCGAGCTTGCCTGGCGCTCGTCCTTTCCTGTAGGATCATGATTGTATCATGTATTTGAAATAGGGACGGGCTACGGAACGCACCTTTAATTGCATGGAACATGATAGGGAATGTGTCCTTCGGCAACCTGTTCCATCTCAAACAGCTGTGAGTGATCACTTCGGATGCATGCGGCTCCAGCTCGCCCTTGTAGAACTCGTCGTTCGGGAACTTAAGGATCGCGGGGTGGCTCCTCCAATTCTTTATTAACTTGACGACACTGAAATGACAGCAAAGCAAAATATGAGCATTGGCACGCGTAGGTATGCCGTTGAAGCTGTGGATTGCTAAGACTTACGTTACACCACTATAATTGTCAGGCTCGTACACCGGCAACAACATCAGGCGATCCAAATAGCTCGTTCCGAGGCCCAATCTCTGAGCTACAGGGCTACGGATTATAGGACCTAGTTGCATCGGATCCCCACTGAGTATGATGTTCGTGCTTGGTCCCGCGGCTGTCTTGATAGGGATCATGGCTATAACCGGCATAGATGTCAAGTACCCAGTAAAACGAAAGGGCTTTCAACCGATCTATGGAGTTGGAGTTGGCCCACCTTCCGGTTCCATCGCTTGTCCAGCCTCATCGATGAATACATGTGAGAAATGACCCCTGGGGAACCCAATCCCATATGGCACAGATGCCGACAGGCATGTCGAAACTACAATGCGGTATCGCATTAAGGCCTCCATGGGTGGAATGGAGAATGTCCCCTCGTCATTGGTCAATGTGTAGTTCCTCAAAGCCATCGGGAGCGTCTCCTTGAGCCGAGACGGCGCGTTCATCCGGAAGAGTTCGCGAGTGGAAAGTACGCCGGTAAGGCGCTCGGCCAGGATATCAGCGGCACTATTGCTGGGCGCACAAGCGAGGATCCGAGCGGATGGTGACTCCCTGATAATTTGTCGCATGGCTTCGATGATAGTGACCGTTTTCCCAGTCCCAGGCCTACCAAGGGAGAGGAATGCTCCACCCTTAGCTTCACTATCGACGCTATCAGAATATTGAGTGGACTTACGGTCCAAAGACCACAAATGGTACCGCTCCAGGCTTCAAGTTCGCAATAGCGCTGACCGCAAGCCACTGCGGCGCATTTTGCGCAACCAACCGATCGAACGGCGCAAGCCGACTCGTTTCCGTTGCAGTCGGTCTCCGCATACGCAACGCATCCACGATGGGCGGACTAGGGAAGAGTAACCTAGGTTCCAGGCAGCTCGTTTCCAGTGCCTGATGCATCCTCCTCAGGGGCAATCGAGAGAGTCGGAACCGGACATCAAAGCGCTGGTTTCTGATGGCATGGAAGGACGGGTTGAACACGAGCGCCACCTGGAGTTGTTCGACTTTGTGTACGTATCCTTCGAACCAACGACCATCTCCAGCGTTGTTCGAGACGCGGCCAACGGGGCGAACGATGATTTTGTCGCCGACAATCACAGACGGCCGCTTCTCTGCAAGACCAGGAACTTCCACTAGACGAAACAGGAAAATTAGTTTTGGGTCGCGCCATCAAGTCAAACCTCGTGGCGTCGTAAAATAATGACATACAACTAGAAGGGAAAAGGTCGAGGAGTATAAATAACACGGCCCTCCCTACCACCCCGAAAATTACTCACAAGTGGTAGCGGTTGTGTATTGTTTCGAAGGGTTTGTTGTCCATATCATACATACGAATGTCCTTCCTTTTGAGATGTCCAATAATATCAGTTTTGTGATTGAAAGCAACATGGGAGCAGGCTTTCGTACGTAGCCTGGGCTTCATCTAGCCATAGTAATATCTTCCAATGCTTAGCATAGGTGGTCGGCATCAAGACGCGGGGCAACAACGTATTCTGCACACGCTGCACAGCTTCGGCAACTGATGGCTCGTTCAAAGCAGCCCATACATAAGCCGGTAAGTCTGCGAAAGGTAATTTGACCCTCCATATAATCTCAGCCAGCGCCGGGGGTGGGACACCTTCGACGATTTCGAGCTCTGGGGGACGAGGGCGCGCTGTCGGACGGACGTATGGAGCTGTGGCTTTCAGTTGTTCGTGATCGGCCCGGACTCCGACAATGGCGTGTATAGGTCGCGCAATGACGAAGCGGTGAAGAGTGACATGATCTTCGAAGACGAGCTCCACCCTATCAGCATATTGCCCTCGATCCCCTGGGGTAAATACGTAATGTTAGCTCGGAACAGGTTCGTTGATGTGGTACAACGGAGATTGACCTTGAGGATCAAAGGTAACTTTGAGCAAGTATCTCGTGTCAGGTTTCATAATAAAAGCCTTGCTAAAACGTGCCGAGAAACTAAAAGAAGGGAATCAGTCAGTTTGAGCGCTGATACAAAGGGTGGAAGGCTCATACTTTACTTGTCGCAGGTCGGCATTTACACCGACACTCGACGAGATCCGTACAGCAGTGAGGCGTATCGTGCCAGAATCTTGAAGCTTGATGTGCATCACCATCTCTCTGGTCGGATGGGCGTGGAGGGTATCAACTTCAACTACACCAAAGTCGAGCTTTTCTTCCTCGACGATTACGCCGAATTTGTCCTTCTCGCTCTCTTCGATGGCTAACTTGTAACTTTGGAAGCGTTCCTTTCGTCTGTGCCCAATAGAGCGGCCATGTTTATGCCAGACGCTCTGTGGAATGTCCTTGTTGCAAAGTGTACATCGGACCGCGTTCAGAACCTCGACTTCTGCCAGATCTGGAATGGGGATTTGAGCGTCTAAATAATCTCGGATTGCTGAACGATGCCTGTAACCCCTCAGGTGAGAATCGCATTGGTGCGCTGGGATAGTTGCGTCGCAAACCAAGCATCGTTTCGGTGGTTGAGGTCCCCCAGTAAGTGCTTTGTTATGCTTCTTCCCTCGGAGATGATCATTCAGACTTGATTGGGAGATGCAAAGCACGTCACAAAGCTCGCACGCGTAGGTCGTGTGGCGGTACTCGCAGTCGGGCGTTGTGCAGGTTCCTGACGCGGCGATGTCTGGGCAGAGACCTGTTGGCATTTTGAGGTGGTGGTAGATAAAAGACGCGAAAGTGAAAGTAAAAGGTGAGGCAGCGTTGCGGAGAGAGGGTTTCGAAGCCTTGCGTGTGCAAGGTGAGAAATGGGAGGTAAACAAGGTTTGTTCCGTTCAGAATGTGTACGGTGCCTGAGAGCCCAAGATTTTTATCGCTGGGGAGGGCGGACACGATAATTTGGCGCACCAGGTGGGGCTATACAAGATGACGACGCGCCGCATCGCGATTGACGCAGCTTGCCCTTGAGGAGCTTGACTGGGACAAAGAAATGAGCGGAATCACTCCTAAAACTAAAGTACAGCGTAATCGATTACTCAATGTCATACATGTACCGAGGAAAGAACTTACCAAAAACCCACCGACTCTGCCATACCATATAAATGGGATGGAACCTACGAATTATGCAGATTGGGGTGTGCTTCGAGGGTGTGTAAGGGGTCCAGCGTTATTACCAGAGTCTGACTACAGGCTGCAGCGTGCATAGATCTCCGTGGTCACTTGAGGCAGCTGCCGGTCTTGCCAGGTGTACCTGCTAGATATCGTTCTTGAATCCGCATTCAATGAAGTTGTCGTGATGAATTTGAGGATGGACTGGTGCCTACGCCACTCGGAAATCACCGTGAACCCTCACTACCCTCGCGCTGGTTCCCCCACAATCCGCAGCCGGTGAGAGATTAGTGGCGTTCATTTTTGGCATGAGGCTGTGATTTTTTTTCCCTTGTGCTGACCGAGTTCGGGTACACCAGGGCACTACATCCCCCTCAAATCCAAATGATTGCACCAAGATATCAGTGACAGCAACAATTTTTGGCGGGTCTAATAACGTAGAGTAGAATGATGTTGATTTGACTGCGTTCAAAGGGTACGTCTTGCTTCGCCCTCATGCCGTGTACAGGACTAAACGATTAGGTGCACAATCAGACGTCCCCCATAACCTGGTTATTGATAGCGACCTAACCATCTCACTCAATACAAACCAAATACCGAGAGACGGGAAAATCCCCGTAGGTGTTATCTAATGTTTCTATCAAGTATTGTACGACGCGACGCGATCCGTCACGTTTTTGTTTTTTCTTATAGGGGACACTTCCGTTCAAGTCCGTCCGCATTCTGAAACTGTGGTACCAAAATGCAGGCATTATCCATACACCTGTGGATGATCTCGAATCTCCCCTCTGGGTTGGTGTTCTCGACACTCTGCATCACAACTCATCGCATCGTACCCGTAACGAACAGTCCCTGCTCAATGGCCTCCTGGGCTTCGATGTGCAGTATCATATGCCGTGGAAACGGGATATCAAGAGATGCCATCCGAAGTGGGCCGACAAGCATGACTTTCGATGGTTATTTTAGTGGTTTGATGACCTTGATCGCGACCTGAAGCAGCAGCAAAGGGTCGAACCGGGTAGACACAAGACCAGGGAGGATTTCTAACCTGTATCAGGAGGTGATCAAGATCAGCGTCTCCCACATCAAAGAGCAGCGGGACATTCCTTCGAATGAGATGCGCAATGGCTCTTTCATCTCCAGTTTCGGGCGTTGCGCATTTTACGTTGCATTCGCTCCACCAACCGTCGCACGGCTCATCCGTCCATAAAGAGATTGCGAAGACAAGGAGAAATCTTTCCGCGAACTTCTCAGTATTGGTGCAATCGATATTGTTATAAATGTTATCCTCCATCCCCCGATGCTCCTGCGTTCCCCTCCAAATGTTCGCAGCGTTATATTCAAATAAATTGAGACCGGATGCAGAAAACAAGCATAATCCGAGCTGTACTTTGCGATCTGCGCGTTGTGCAGCTTATTGGGAGGCCGCACAAGTCGATGTGCATCTAGCACACTGGAAGCTCAATTCGAAAACATATTCGTGGACAGAATTTAGTAGAACAGACTCATAATGTGATTATTGACTGCGAACACGGGGCTGAGGCGACTCGATTGATTATACAGTCGAACATATTGGCCAGCGCGCTGGGAGTGGCCATATCCTTACAGAAGAGGGCATACTTCGAATATAGCTTTTATGGAGGTCGCTACTTCGGATAAGCAGTGAGTAACATTGACCCGTTCTTCACTGCTGCAAGACACGCGCAGAACCCAGGCATCGACATATGAGCACCTGAGACAAAAGCGGGCCGAAGTAAAAGCTCCAAAGGCCCGCAAAAGGTTGGGGGTTTGCTGAAGATATCGTAGTGTACTTTAGGTTAGCCGGGTCCAGCTTCATTGCGCAAGAGATGCAGGTCGCGGACTTACGGAGGTATATCCGCTTCCCTCCCCATCCTCCTTGAAGACGAAATTATTATCTGATCCGGTACAGGCGCTACTGCCACTGCTATTTGTGAGAAAATGTGGCACTCCAGGAGCTTCAGTTCTCGGTCAGATGTAATTTTAATTTTTGATGGAAATTGTCAACCACTGGATGGGTCAAAACCGTTTAAGCGTTGCTGACACCCCAGGTACAACCAATCCACTATTGTCCCCTTCGGGATGACATACATTAAATTTGGAACAATACAGAGAAGATTAGCATGGCCCCTGCACAAGGATGACACGCTGAATTAGAGTGGACGACCTCCGGGTCGCAATATTTATACATCGTTCGGAAGTGCCTTCTTTTTTCATGGCCTTGGGCCACAAGCTCTCCCTGCTCAAGCACTGCGAAAAGCCTCAGATGTTAAGAGCGCGGTGCCGTTAAAGAGACTTTGGGATGCTTTTATATCAGAAATATTTCATCTAGGTTGGGGCGAGTAATTGTTTTCTTAAGTCATATTACAAGCCGCTTTTGCGACCGTAGAAAATATAATGGGTATACAGGGTTAGGAAATATTCGAACCACCTAATTCATCCTAGGACTTAAACATTAGCGACAATTATCCACCAGGTGGGTCAGAACGCCGACTTGTTCCAGATGGAAGAACATCAATCACCGTCTTTGTGCTGGATGGTCTGGATCGTCCATTAGGACATGAGATGATCAGAGAGGAAAATTAGATGATTGAAGATCACAACCATGATGAGATCTAAACGAAGAAACTCAACTGAACAATAATGGGCTAGCTGACCTTACAACTAGTGATCATGGGCAACAATCTGCTCCCCAGTCACAATGCTAGTGCCTATGCAGTAGTTGTGGGAGACATAACATGGATAGTAAACAGTTGAGCGAATAATCGACACTTGTTCTAAATTCGGGCACGACACGTCCCAGGCGTCAAACTTAGGCGAACCGATAGGATAGATAGTGAGGTTCCTCAGGTTCCCAAAAAGACGTACATTCGTCAAGATCTTGATATTGAGGGTAAGCAAATCGTAGCGTTGGATTCTGGCTCAAGTAATAAGTTGAGAAAGACTCACGACTTCATGGTCTACGTCCTCCCTGACCCCTATCAGTGTGAGGCTCCGGAGATGCGTTAGGTGTTTGACCATACCCTTCAAGTTTCCATCGAGTTGATCACCCCGATTGACGTGGAGAGTGACACGCGTGATTGGTTTTGTCGATGCGTCGAGTTTTGCCCATAGCTCCGTGGTGGGCTCGTTGATGGTCTCGCATACGTTTAAGGATGTCACAGGTCGGCCTGGGACAATTTTCATGACGTCTGATGCTACCCCATCTAGCGATCGGAGGGACGGGATATCGCTGGGCAGCAGTCGCTGTCCTGCTAAGCTCTCATGGCGCCCGGGGAGCGTGAGACGTTCGAGTAGCGGCTGCTGGCGGAGGAAAAGTAGTATTTCGCTCGCAATCGGGGCTGCCGGAGATGCCGGTGTTCCACCGGTATCATTGAATGGAGGTCCAATTTGAAGATACGTGAGGGATAGCCGGGGAGCGGCGTTCCTAAGGAGTTGAGTGGTTCTGGATGGCATGTCGATCCACATATCGTAAATGTAAAGACTGCGAAGGTTCGTCATGTTACCGAGCGCCTTCGCCAAAAGACCTCCAAAATCCTGAACGACGCGCCCGCTAATTGTTCTTCCGTTTTGGCGCCATAATGCGGATGGAGTGAACCAACCTGAGCCTTGCCGTGATTGATTGGAAATTTCGCGTGGGACAAGGTACCCTTCGAATGATAAGACCAACCTTGCAAGGTCAGGTCGATCGCGCAGCGTTACAAGTAGCAGCGCAATCCTGTCCCTCCGGAACCAGATGATGATGATGTGCTGGTACAGATGGAATTCGGCGACAGGTTTCATGGTTCGGCATACTCGAAGGAGCTGCTGAAGATATCCAATCTGTAGGTATCCTGCGATAAGGAGGAGCAACTCCGTGGGAAGCCGGCAAAATGGAGGAGGGTTACGTTCATGTCGAATTTGGTTCACCACCTGATTCATCCATTTCAGTCGGTCCAACTGTAGTACATGAGTTGGTAAATAAGATTTTGAACTCGATAACTGGCCCACTTGCCATTGTCTTCGCGAGAGATGGATATAAAACTGTAACCATGTAAACTCTACTATCTCACATATTTGGCAACGACCACACCCTTTCTTATTAATGTAGCCACAGCCCTCGACCCCTAAAACGCCACTTGGCACAGCCCACACACTCAACACTCATTTCGTTGTATTTCACCTTCTATGTACTAGCAGAAGTTCCCAGTTTTTAAACTGAACCGCGTCTTGTCGCCGCATGGCAACTGTAGCGGGTAATAAAATTGATCCCCCCCCCCTTTCTTATTATTTTACCCCACCTTCTATGTACATAGGAGAACCCGGTTTCAAATTGGACCGCGTTTTGAAGCCGCAAGGTATCTATATCGAGGAATAGATTCGATTCCCTAGTATCCTTTCCGAGAACATTTTCAAGGCCGCTAGGGATTGCCCACAACGTTTCTTAGTCTTTCCAACCTCGTATCCACAACCTCAATAGCCTATATAATGGAGCGAGATAGGTGGGGCTGCTGCTGTTAGAAAATGTGTACCAGTCCAGAAGCTCTACTCATCTGAGGCATTCGACGCGAGCAGGGGGTAACTGCACAACTAACCGCGCTTATACTAAGGGTCGTATTCCTTATGTTAGCTGTAATAGAGGACTCTAGCACGGATCTTCATGCCCTTTCTTTCCGTTATGCCGATGCCTTATCCATGGCCAAAGTAACCGATTCTACACAATAACGATGCCCATGTAGGCGCACGTATAACTTATACATTCGTCGCGGGCATTCGATCGCTTTGGTCGAATCATATTGCACATGCTTCATTCCCGAGAGTCGGACTCCACAAATTGCCGGGTCCCGATTAACTAAGCACCTTTTCATCTGTCCGACAGATTATGCTATTCATCGAATCTGACTTGCGTTGAACAACTCCTAGGCCTTCATGGTTTTGAGGAACCGGGGATCATCAAGCAGAGACCTCGATCAAGAGATCGTTGGCGTGGATGGACCATGTCTTTCCGCGATTGATGCTTTCGAGAATCACTTGTTTGGGTAATCACAGCGTAAGCATCGATCCCGAAAGGATAAACAAACGATGACCTCTAAACAATGATATAAGGCAGCATGGCAGGACAAATAACATTCAAGATTCACAATTCACAATACTGAAATCGCCGACTGAGCTCAACAAACTAGCTGAGGTCTAAGACGTATAGGGAGTCGGATGACATCTCTCTTTGCGGGATATCAAACATACCACTGTAGCCACTACAGCCAACTCGCTACGAAAAACAATACCGTGTATCTATCATAATCGAAACAGGAGTAGGATTCCTTCATAGACTTTGTACAGAAGCTCGAGTTCAATGCAACTTCCAGACCGTGGGCCTAACGGGAATCATGAAATAGGGTGGATCGTAACGGCCCCCACCAATAACAGACCCTCGTTCTATTTGTGGGCACAACTCAGGGAGATCGTCTGAGAGATCAACCCTAGGTTCGCAAGCTCCACAGTTAGAGTCTGCTGGTGGGAAGAAAATTAGATAATTGAAAATCCGCGTCACGATGAGGTCTAACGAAGAAACTCAACGGAAGAATAATGGGCTAGCTAACCTTACGACTAATATTCATGTGAAATAATCTGTTCTCCAATCGAAATGCTATTGCCCATGCAGTAGTTGTGGGAGACGTAACATGGGTAGTAAACAGTCTCGCGAATAATCGACACTTGTTCTAAGTTTGGGCACGACACGTCCCAGGCGTCAAACTTCGGTGAACCAATGGGATAGATGGTGAGGTTCCTCAGGTTCCCAAAAAGACAGACATTCGTCAAGATCTTGATGTTTGAAGTAAGTAAATCGTAGCGTTGGATTCTGATTGAAGCGATTAGTTGAGAAAGACTCACAACTTCATGGTCTACGTCCTCCCTGACCCCTATCAGTGTAAGGCTCCGGAGGTGTTGAAGATGTTTGACCATACCCTTCAAGTTTCTGCTGAGCCGATCACTCCGATTGATGTGGAGGGTGATACGAGTGATTGGTTTTGTCGACACGTTGAGGTTTCCCCATAGCTCCGTGGTTGGTTCGTCGACGGCCTCACATACGTTTAAGGATGTCACAGGTCGACCTGGGACAATTTTCATGATGTCTGATGCCACCCCATCTAATGATCGGAGGGACGGAATATCGCTGGGCAGTAGCTGTTGTCCCGCTAAGCTCTCGTGGCGCCCAGAGAGGGTGAGACGTTCGAGTAGCGGCTGCTGGCGAAGGAAGAGTACTATTTCACAGGCGATCAGAGCCGCTGGTGACGACGGCGTTCCCTCGATACCATTGAACGGGGGTCCGATCTGAAGATACGTAAGGGACAGTCGGGGTGCGGCGCTCCTGGGGAGTTGAATGGTTTTGACCGGAATGTCGAGCCACAGATCATACATGTGAAGACTGCGGAGACTTGTCATGTTATCGAGCGCCTCCGCCAGAACACTTTCAAAATTCAGAATGATCCGCCCGCTAATGATTTTGTCCTCTTGGTGCGATAATGTGGACGAAGTCAGTCGACCTGAGCCTTGCTGTGACTGTTCGGAAATTTTGTAGCGTGGGACCAGATATCCTTCGAACGATAGGACCAGTCTTGCAAGGTCGGGTCGATCGCGCAGCGTTGCGAACAATAGAGCAATCCTATGCCTCTTGAACCAGAAGATGGTGATATGCTGGTACATGTGGAATTCGGCTATAGGCTTCGTGGTTCGACATACTCGAAGGAGCTGCTGAAGATATCCAAATTGCAGGTATCCTGCGATGAAGAGGAGCAGCTCCGTGGGAAGCCGGCAAAATGGGGGAGGGTTACGTGGCTGTCGAGTCAGCTTCGCCACCCAACTCATCCATTTCAGTTGATTCAGCTGCAAAACATAAGTTGGTCAATGAGATTTTGAATTTGTTAACCGCCGCACTTACCATTATCTAGGCGTTGATAGATGTCCACACACCATCCACCCAAACTCTACTATCCCACGCAAGACCGCTTACGAGGCTCGAAACGTCGTTATTTTTGCCCACAATTGTTTACAAATCTTCCCAGTCCCATGTTTGTTCACCGCCTTCATAGCATTTATCTATGGAGCAAGATAGGTGGAGCTGTTGCTGTGGGTGAACGTGTGCCGGCGCAGAGGTTCTACCCACTCGAGGCTTTCGACGGGAGCGGTGGGTAACTGTACGGGGTCACATTCCTTATGTGTACCTATTTTGTAAAGAATTCGACCGTCTTCTTGGGTCAGCTTCAATAGAGGACTTCTAGCACGAGTCTTCATGCGCGTTCTTCCTGTTATGCCGATGCCCCCTCAACAGCCAAATCAACTGGTTCCACACGATGACGATGCTCCATGTGGTCGCTCATACAACTTAAATATGACGGATGCAAATCGGCTTTCCACCGAAATAATGATATGGACCTACTGCTTCATCGCGGGCTTTGGATCGCTTTGGTTATACCTTCAGGTTTGGAGGAACCGGGATCATGAGGCAGAAATCGTTGGTGTATATTTACTATGTTTTCCAGCGATTGACGCATTCAATAATCATTTCTGGGTAGTCACGATGGAAGCATTATTTCCGGAGTAAAGAAACGGTGGCCTCTAAGCAATGGTATGAGGCAGTATGGCAGGACAGCAACGGAGTTTTCAGAATTCACAACGCTGAAATCGCCGACCGAACTAAATGAACTGGGGTCTATGACATATAAACAGCATCTCTCTCTTATTTGCGGGATCTCACCGTATTCGATACTAGCTATCGGGCAACCACAGCCAACTTGCCACGAAGACGATACCATACATTCACTATATACCCCCTGGCTCAAACAGGAGTGGGCTTCCTTCATAAGCTTTGAAGAGAAGTTTGAATTACAATGGAGCCTCCACACCATAGGCCCGAAGCCGGAGCCATCAGGGGTCATGGAATAGGGCGGATCATACAGGCCCCACCAATAACAGACACTCGTTCTATATTTGAGCAGAACCCAGGGAGATCATCCCAGGGATCAATCCTGTGGTAACAGTTTGGGTTGGAGAGCTCTACAGTTAGAGTCTTCAGGCCAAGGAAACCACAGGCATTCATTGAAGTCTTGATCAACATAGAACATCAGCGCCTGGAGAACCGCAGCGGACGGCGAGGGGCAACATACCACTCCGTAGTCCACATTCTCTATGGCTCCTACGAGAGCGAGATGTTGGAGCTGCGTAAGGTGCTTGGACATTGCCTTCAGATTCTTTTCTAGCTGGCTCCTTCTGCTGACGTGAAGAGTCACGTTAGTTATCGGTGCTGTCGACGCAAGGAGGCCCTCCCATAACTCTGTGGCCGGCTCGCCATCTCTCTCCCAGACGACCAAGGTCGTCACCGGACGGCCTGGAAGAATCATTCGTATGTCTGAGGCCAGGCCGCTGATCGATTTCAGATGAGGAACGTCTGTTGGTAGTAGCTTCTCTCCTCTCAGATTCCAGAAGCGGGAGAGCGTTAAATGTTCGAGTAGAGGCTGATGTTGTAGGAAAAATAGTATCTCCTGCTCGACTGAGGGGTGCAGATGCTCTCGGCGGATGTGGTCGTGACGTGGAGAAATATGAAGAGTAGTGAGGGATAGGCGGCAGCCCGTATTCCTGAGGGTTTGGGCAGTGGCGACTCGTATACGAATCTGCAGATCGAATATGGTGAGCGTGCGGAGGTTCTCCATATTGTCGAAAGCTCCCGCTAGAAGACTGCCTAAGTTCGCGATCATCTCATCTTCGATTTGGACCCTCCTCCCCAAGTCTTGTGGGTGCCCTCCTACGAAAATCGGAAGGGCGTGAGTAAGGTATCCTTCGAAGGACACTACCAGCATTGCTAATTCGCGCCGGTCGTGTAGCGTTCTGAAGAGCTTAGCGGTCCGATTCCCAGCGGCGTAGGGTGGAATGGATATGTGTCGGTATAGGTAGAATTCGGCTACGGGCTTCATCGTTCGACATGTACGCAGAAGTCGCATTTGATCCCGCTTATCAAGACCCTCAGCAACAGCCAAGAGCAGTTCTGTGGCTAGGCGACAAATGGGAGGTTTCACGAGTTGTTGCCGCGCAGTGGAGCGCTTTTGGGATATTGCTCGGGTTCCCTCCTGAATTTTCTTGAGCTGCAGTGGATTGTTGAGAGTTGCATAATAGATATTAGGAGAACATGCCTAGGGCGATAGGCACTCACCATCCGATAAGGAATAGAATATGGGACAGTTGTCTCACGAACAAATCAAGGTAGCAATCACTCGTGTACGATATGGAAGTACGCTGGTATACGACGACGGGACTGTTATGAGATAGAAGGAAAGGAAATCTGAGTCGACTAGATCGTGGGAAGTGAGGACAGAGAGAGAGAGAGAGAGAGAGAGAGAGAGAGAGAGAGAGAGAGAGAGAGAGAGAGAGAGGAAGAGGGCACCTCAAAGAGTCGGGCCAAATGGATGAGAAAGGGGATAGTAGCTAGATGAGCGGACGCGGTAAACGGAGAGATGAGGGAGCGCGCAAAGAGGGGAGCAAGTCATAGAAACTGGTTCACAATGAGACGCGTGGTTCCCGATTCGTAAATTCCGAAGGCCGCGAAGACGTCACCGAAAGAGGGGTCGCCATGAGTAAATTGTGAGCCCTTGCTTGGTGAGAGAAAGCCGTTGCTTGCCGAAGCAGGATCCAGAAACCGTCCAATCGACGTAGAGCAATCAATGGGCGTCAGGGTGGTTACGCTTGGCTTTGCCCATCCGGTTATGGGTGTCAGGTCTTGCCATGAAAGGTTTGGATCTTAGTAAGGACTCACAGTATAGATGGGTGACATCATTACGGGTCCAATTTCTCGCCACGCGCGAGCAGTCTGATGACCTTGCCCGCAGGTAGAAGCCCAGCCTTCGTGAGCGGGATTGGCATCACAGGCTTTTCAACAAGATGGCCCCCATGAGTCGGTGGCCCACCCCGGCCACTGCGGAGGGGGCTAGTTTGACCAAATGATGCCTTCCGTTGGCCGTTGTGCCCGTTCGAGTTCTTATTCCAAGGTATTGGGGACTCGGATTGAGATTCCCCGCTAGCAGCAGAGAACTGTCGTCGGTGATCCAAGGGCCTCGACATCAGTGTGATTGCTGGTGTCGGTGTGTTGTCGACCCTGTCGTTCCCAGCATCGACAACATCATCGGCATTCATGCTATCCCCGCTCCTGATGTGATCTCTCTTCATTTCTGGCGTTACGTCCAATACCTCCAGGCCAACTTTCACCGCCCACGTCTTCGTGAGCACGCCTGAGGCCCTATTCTCGAACCGGCCGCCTTGCGTACGGTCATCTGAGCCTGGAATACAACAAATGGCGATGGGGGCCTTAAGGGGAGGGTCAACGTTGGACGACGCGTCCAAGGAGGTTGGTGTGGTCTGCACCGCCTCGTACTTTGCACAGCAAATCGTGCGCTTCAACCACTCAGGGGGTTCAGGCTCATTCGCGTTTCGAACGCGGTTGGAGAGGGTGCCTGGGAGTCGAGATCTTGGGAGATCGGATGAAGATCGTTGCTCGTCCGAGGATGTCCTTTCGCTGTCGTTGTCAAGACCATTTGTGACAGTGTGAGAGGCGGCGTTCGAGTTGAATTTTTCCCATGGAGTGTAGCCGTCATCGAATTGAACGACCATCCTTGGGTTGACGCCCACTTGAGCTTCTAGGAAGCGAGATGCTTGGCGGGCGCGGACAGCGATCTGGGATGTCCCCTTCTTGAGAAGATCCAGGGTGTTGAGCGCTTGATAATGGAAAATAGTTCAGGCGAGTTAAGAGTAGGATCTAAGCGACAGCATGCACCTTCGAGTGGGATGACGACGATCTCCTTCCTATCATCCCTGGACCACTCACGGACCTTTCCAAGGGCGTGGATGAGAACGCTTGCATCAATAACAAGTCTTTCGGCAACCTGCTTCGTTTCGGGCATCCTTCTTTCTCTGGTATAGCCATCGTTGTCGGCGTCTAGTCTCTGCCGCTGGTGTTGTTGGTGGTCAGTCGGGAATTGAATGCGACCTCCACGTCCACCACCACGGCCTCGCTTCCCGGCGCCATTCCCGCCTCTACCAGAACCTCCACCCCTCCCATTGTAGATGACCCGGTCACTGCTGAAGACCTCCTTCTCGAGTTGGGCGACTTGATGTGTGAGAAATGCAGTGCCAAGGGCGCGGGACATCTTCTCCTATAAAGAGAGTTAGCGCTCATCCTACTAAGATGTTCATCATCTGTACCTTATCGGCCATGACGCTTGAGTTGTGTTTGTGAGCAGCGCGGACTGTTCTGTTCTGCGGTGAGTGATTAGTTGTGGAGATGGTCGGCCTAAGTAGTCGCCGAACTGCGTGGGAACCACTCTTGAAGTCTCTCCTCCAAGTCATGCCATCCTTCAGATCTTTCCAATACAGCTCTTTGTATTTTCGAAGCCGAAATGGGGTCTATAGTATGCTTTAGGTTGTTGGGAGTGCTCTCTGACCAGCGATGATCACGACCCCATCGACAGTGGCCATCCCAACGTCGCTCGCTATGGCTAGGATCGTATGAGGATCTTACGCAAGAATATCATTATGCACTAACGAACTCCACCAGTTAATTAGGGTTGTTCAGTCGTTTTAGAGTCACTCATTTGGTGCCCTATTGGGATTTTGACTTCACCATCCCCAGCCGTGCCACCACACACAGGATTCCGGCTATGAAAACAAATTGAAATTACGGTGCTTCAGACACACACGCGAACAGGTGGGCAGCACGAGCGAAATGGGATGATCGGGACGCTGGAGCTCCCCTGAAGACAGTGCCATTACACGAACGAGAGCAGATGTTTTTTGGGGCTCTGTATCATATCTCAAGACGTCGATGTTACTTTTCCAAATACACCAGCCCTCGTCTCTCGACTCTGTCACGAACATTGCGTTTGGATGCAGGATCCCTGAATATTCTCAATTACCTTGCTTGCAGCACGAGCTACTGTCCTCACCGATAGGCAATACAGATTCCGCCCGCATCAATCGAGGTAAGGGATAATCATTGTAGGTCACATGGTGCGACTTTCCCTCAATCGAATAGTCCAGGCCCTTGTTTGGCGGTCTACTGGTCTCTGGTTACTCCTCTAACCTCCTCAACATCCCCAGCGCGTCCCCCGATCGTCAATACTATTCTCATTGTTGACGGTAACATCCGCTGGTGGTATTGCTTCGAACTGCACTCTCACAGCTCTCGATACGACCATCATTCTGATACCATCTCAACCTATACTTCCTTCGCGTCGAACGCTGCATTTCGCCTCCATACAACTCAATTCTTCTCACTGTGCGTGATCCCGGGCGAAGATGGCTACCGCAGCGCCTCTCATCACCCACCCACATTCCAATAGTCCACCAATCTCTTCCATTTCCTGCTGTGTGACAAGCAAAAATCGATATCTCCCTGACACTTTATTTGCACAAAATGCAGTAACGTGTCACATCACCCCCTTTTTTGACACTGGATTTCACTTATCGGCGACAGGGTCCTCAAAGAAATGGTTCTACATCTTGTGCGAGTACAGTATCTCCTCGGCCGTTCCTTTCGATGTGATATCGAAGAGCTCGCCCTTATGGAAACGAGGGGGATCCTGACTCGACTGGAGGCCATGGGAGTGTACAGGTTCGGAAGCCCATGGAGTGGAGTTACGAAGGGCTTTACGATTGCATTTTTCAAATCATTTGGACGAGGAACGCCAGGAGATGGCTGGTGGATCCACTTGTTGCGAGATGACCGCTGCCTCGTCTTCAAATGCAGCTGGTCCTTCAACGCTCAGCAGACGGGATGCAAGGTTCTGGGACTCGTCTCCGTCGTCTCACAAGGAGATACAGGACGTTTGAAGTGTTGAATTGATTTCGTGTCAGTACGACGACACCGGGGGCTAGTGAGAGGGATATGGGAATGAAGATAACGAGGACAAGCGATGTAAACGAGCCGAACGAGTGGATACTTATGACGAGGCCCCGGATCTCGTCAAAACTGATTTTCAACGAGTGCTCTACCGGATGAAAGAGCATCACTTCATCTTTTAGGCCGGGTGATATTGCGGTGGTAGTTGGGACCAAAGTTTACGATTATCGCCGATCTGATCCCGGGACGATGCAGCGGCGACACTTAGGCGCAACGCCGAACAAGCGCAGTGTTTCCGGTTTCATGATGGTTCGTGGTTAGAATCAGATGCCTAAAACGTGGTCTATCCGTCGCTAGCAGTTTGGGCCGATCGCGCGTAGTTGATGCTCTCGTGGTCCTCCCCACCGTCGCAGGCAATCAACACTGTTATTCGGCCTACGCAACCGTCATAACTCACGCGGCGGCCTGTGTCTGTAGAGATATTGGCAACACGCTTGTTCAGCCTTGTGATGAATCCCAGTCACTTCTCAGCGAGGATCACACATCTTCCGAGCAGGTTCTTGAATCCGAGCTTTGAGTCCAGTTTTCCGACGTGAAGGGTGTTTGGAAAAACAACGGCCAGAATATTTGTGTCGCAGATTTGAAATAGTTAGAATGGATGGAAGCTTCGAGTTTCAAGAGATGAAGATGGCGAGATGTCAATCAGCTAGTACAACAAAGTATGAACGGGGTGTCGCGACAAAGTACAGCAAGCGTGAGATTGCTACTTACTGTTGTTTCTGCCACGCTATATCTATATTCACACCAGATTCAATGATAAATCAAGAATCGACTTCTTAACTTCGTCCTGGCCGTCTCTTGATCGTCTCCCTCTGATACCCAATCTACTGAAACGGTTGAGAGGATGAAAGTGTAAATTACCTCCGGAAGCGGCCTCCCGCCGGCCTTCCTTGTCGCGGCCCTGTGCAACACAGGGACCCCAAGCCAACCACTTCTCACCTCGAATCTTTAGGTCTAGCACAACGCTACTCTTACTCCATCGCTATGTCGGATTTCTCCATCAGCCAGGTACGGGCCTATTCCCATGTATGAGCGTCAAAAGACCCGCCTACTTATAGATTTATATCTAGACCAAAGCAAACGCCTCTATCGAAGGAGTTTCTCTTACAGCAGACGTGCCCTTTCCTTCAACGAAACGAAAGGGTCGTGAGCATGATGACGCAGAAGGCAGCGGGCTTTCTTGTCTTGCCTCGCTTAAGAAACGACGGGTAAGAGCAACTCCTTGTGTTGAGTTGCTTGATCATCATCCTCGACTCATGAATGGCTCGTGATGTGCTCGAAAAGAACCAGCCCTTTGGCAAAGCGAAGTCCCCGTCGGTAAGAACCAGTTACTGGATATCCAGCTCAAACAACACTGATACAGTGTCTTATCGCCCTCTCACCATCAGATTGACTTAAAGTCAAAAGGAACTCATGAAGGAAGCGCTCATTATGGGGCAAGCGCAGGAGCAATGCCGAAAGTGCAGCAGAGCAGATCCGGTGCCACTGCAAAGGGCAAAAAAGGTTGTCGGGTACGCGACTCGTCGTCCCATCATGTTGTGTCACCTCCGGCCACCGATAAGAATCTCCAGTGTGATAGTAAGGCAAATATCAGGGATGACCAAAATTCCAACCTGGTACGAGCTGTTTATGAACTTTGTCGGCCACTTAGCCTCATACACTCCCTCGTTATGTATGCAATAACAGGCTGTAGCAAACGCCGCAAGGTCTCTTCGGGTAGCCTTAAGGACTGCCAATGTTGCATACGAACAATTCCATGCTTCACAATGCGATGAGGATCTTGACGATTGGATCCAAAGCTGGGTGAACGCCCTGGCACTTTGTCCAGTTGGCCACCGACAGCGCTCAGACTCTCTCAGCAGCCTCGGCGCTGCGTTGAGCACACGGTTTGATCGGAGGGGTGACAGATCCGATCTCGAGGAGAGTGTCCGTCATCTCCGGGAAGCCCTCTCTCTCCATCCAGTCAGCCACTCAGACCGGTCATCTACTCTCAATAACCTCGGCAATGCGCTGGGAATACGGTTCGATCAGAATGGCGACATAGCTGATCTTGAGGAGGGTATACATTATCTCCGAGAAGATCTCTCCCTCTGTTCGATTGGTCATCCAGATCGCGCATTTGCTCTCAACAACCTCGGAAACCTGTTGAAAAAACGGTTTGACGAGCGGGGTGACATAGCCGATCTCGAGGAGTGTATCATCTATTTCCAGGAAGAACTCTTATTCTATCCAATCGACCACCCAGACCGCGCATCCTCTCTGAACAGCCTCGGTGGTATGTTGGGAATACGATCCCACCAAAAGAGTGACATAACCGATCTCGACAAGGGCATCTATTACATCCAGGAAGCCCTCTCACTCCATCCAATTGGCCATCCAGACCGCTCATCTACTCTCAGCAACCTCGGAAATGCGCTAGGAACGCGGTTTGACCTGGTGGGTGACATCGCTGATCTTGATCAGAGCATCCGTCATTTCCAAGAAGGTCTCTCGCTCAATCCGACGGGTCACCCAGATCGCACATTCGCTCTCAACAACCTCCGATACGTGTTGAAAAAACGGTTTGACCAGCGGGGTGACGTGGCTGATCTCGAGGAGAGTATTCGCCATTGCCAAGAAGAACTCTCCCTCTGCCCGGTCGGGCACCCGGACCGTGCATCTTCTCTGAACGACCTCGGCAGTGTGTTGGGAATACGGTTTGATCGGAGGGGTGACATGAATGATCTTGAGGAGAGCATCCGTCATATCCAGGAAGCCCTCTCTCTCCATCCAAACGGTCACCCATACCGCTTATATACTCTTAACAAGCTTGGTGGGATGTTGGGGAGACGGTTTGACCAAAGAGGCGAAATAGCCGATCTTGAAGAGAGCATTCGTCATCACAGAGAAGCACTCTTCCTGCGTCCGATTGGTCACCCAGATCGCTCATCCGCTCTCAATCACCTCGGGCTCGTACTAGGTACACAGTTCAAGCAGATGAACAACATGGTCGATCTAGTGGAGAGCATCCATCTTCACGAAGAAGCCCTCTCTCTCAGCCCAACTGGTCACCCAAACCGCGCGTATTCTCTCAACAACCTCGGAATTGCGTTGAGTACACGCTTCGACAGGAAGGGTGACATATCAGATCTTGAGAAGAGCATCCGTCATTTCCAAGAGGCCCTGTCGCTCTGTACAATCGGTCGCCCGGATCGCGCGTGTTGTCTTAGCGGCCTCGGTGGGGTATTAGTAGCACGGTTTGAGCGATGGGGTGATATGGGTGATCTCGAAGAGAGCATTGAGCATCACCAGGAAGCACTCTCCCTGCATCCGATCGGCGACCCAGGCCGGTCGTCTGCTCTCAACAACCTTGGGAGGGCGCTCGGAATACGTTTTGACTGGAGGGGTCACATGGCGGACCTCGAGGAATGCATACATCACTACCGAGAAGCCCTTTCTCTCCGTCCAATGGGTCACCCAGATCGCGGATCTTCTCTCAACGATCTTGGCACTGCGATGGTCGCACGGTTCCTCCGAACAGGCGACGTCGCTGAACTCGAGGAGAGCATCCATCATTACCAAGAATCACTCTCCCTTAGTCCAATCAGGGGACAAGACCATCCAAATATTCTCAGCAACCTTGGTCTTATTTTGGGAACACGGTTTGAGAGAAGGGGCGAAATAGTTGATCTCGAGAAGAGCATCGGTCATCTCCAAGATAGCCTCTCACTCTACCCAGTTGATCACCCAGGCCGGCTGAATGCCCTCCACAACATTGGGCGGGCATTCAAGATACGTTTCGGCCATTGGCGTGACATGGCCGACCTCCAAAAGAGCATCTGTCATTATCGAGAACACCTCTCCCTCATTTCGATTGGTCATCCAGACCGCTCATATTCTCTCAATAACCTTGCAATGGCTGTGGCAGTACGTTTCAACCAGACGAGCGATGTAGTTGATCTACACGAAAGCATCCAGCATTACAAGGATGCCGTAGGTCAATCGCTCTCCCGATTGTCTGACCGTCTCACGTCAGCTCATAACTGGGTTGTTATGGCTCGTCAACATGGCTTGGAGTCACTTGAAGACGCATACATGGCATACATGGACCTGTTTGACCGTTCTTTACTCCTTGCTGCCTCCAGCATTCCTGATACACACATCTATATGGTACAAATCAATAGGGATGCCAAAACCATGACAGAGGATGCAACTTCGCAAGCAATCGAGCAGCATCAACTCTGTACAGCTGTACAAATTGCGGAGCGGGGGAGGGCGCTTCTGTTCGTCCAGTTGGGCAACTACCGGACACCCCTCAATGACCTTGAGGCTGTGAACAAAGGGCTAGCCGATCAGTTCCGAATGCTCAGCGCTTCTCTAGAGGAGTCCTCTACCCTCTCCTCCAGAGATGCGGTGACCAGATTAGGTGTTGCGGGGGATCAGATTGCAAGGTATTGTTTATTTCACCTATCTACACTAGCAATTGGCTGATCCGGTCACACTTACTAGACGTCAAAAGATGGCGGCCAACTGGGATAATACTGTCGAGCAGATCCGCCGAATCGAGGGCTTCGAGAGTTTCCTCGGTGTCGCCCCCTTCGCCAACTTGCAG
This sequence comes from Tulasnella sp. JGI-2019a, assembly GCA_019633535.1. Classification (NCBI taxonomy): domain Eukaryota; kingdom Fungi; phylum Basidiomycota; class Agaricomycetes; order Cantharellales; family Tulasnellaceae; species Tulasnella sp. JGI-2019a. The sequence continues at coordinate 97,276 of WSUE01000074.1, read as the reverse complement.
AAAGCAGCAACAGATGGGCCAATCATCCTTGTGAACGTCAGTCATTACCGATCCGACGCAATCATCGTCCTCAAAGCATGTGAACCCCTTTCCATCCCACTTCCTGATGCAACCCCCACCGCAATTGAAGCACTAGCCAATATGTTGACTAAAATCACCGCAAGTGATCCCGACCAACCCAAGAGCGACCAAAGCCTCGTAGACATCCTGCGGGACCTGTGGGTGTTAATCGTTGCCCCGATTGTGTTTCAGCTGGAGACGGTACTCCACCTTCCACTTGGGTCGCGTATTTGGTGGATGCCGACATCGGTGGCTTGGTGGCTCCCGCTTCACGCGGCCGGACCGTACAGGCCAGATGAAAAAAATCTCCCCGATCTCTTTGTATCCTCTTATACACCGACCCTTTCAAGTCTCATCCGCGCCCGTTCCAACTACCAGCCCATGGAGAACATAACCGGTCCACGCGTGTTAGTTGTGGCTCAGGCGGAAGCCGAAGGACAGATCACGTTACCCAACGCTGAAGTCGAAGTGGCCCTGATCCGCCGATTGCAGGCACAAGTTACCATTGTTGAAGGAGAAAGCTGCACAAAGGACATCGTGTTGGCAGGTTTGAAGGAAACTACCTGGGTTCATTTCACCTGTCACGGCCATCGGCACCCCACGGAGCCGTTCAAGTCCCACTTCTCCCTCCGGACAATTGACGCACCCCTCACCGTCCTCGACATCATTAAAACCGGTGTGCCCCAAGCTGAACTTGCCGTCCTATCAGCTTGTCACTCAGCGGCGGTTGATGAATCTACACCGGACGAAGCGATCAACCTCGCTGCAGGCATTCTGTTCGCTGGATTCCGGAGTGTTGTTGGGACAATGTGGGCCATGGATGATCGAGATGGACCAATTATGGCGGAGGCGTTCTACAAGTATATGTTCCGGAACGGCCCAGAGGCGGTGGACTGTAGAGATGCGGCGAAAGCGTTGGTCATGGGTGTCAGAGGACTCAGGCAGAAAAAGGTCCCGTTAGAGAGATGGATCAATTTTGTTCACTATGGTATTTGAGTTGTTGGCGACACAGTGAGTTATTTGGGACTCTACTTCTCCACATATTCTTGTTATTATAAGGTACTTTGAGAACATGGTATTGGCGGTATCTGAGCCAAATCCTTGAATGACACCTCGCAATGGAGTTTATGAATTGTCACCATAATACGCCCTTTCCCAGATCTCAATCAGGCAACGGCTTTTCGCAACAGATTCTATGTTGCAGTCATCCTAATAACCAGTCTCGTAATGATTCCCATTGCTAGGCGAGAGTGGTTAAAGCTAAATTAGGACTACAGTAAAAGAACAAGCGCTTGGAAAACCGCATGGGCAAGGGATTTTTATATCACCTTGGTGAACAGAATGAACAATACTCCCAAAGCCCTCTGCCTGATCTCGCACATGTTTGGCAATTCACCCTATAAAGGGCTATCGGTAGTGGCCGTAACCTTACTCAGCAGCTTGCAACCAAATTAGCGGCCAAGATGCTAGCCGTCATGCCAATACAGGTAGGCCATTCTGTCCGTGGATCTTCACCGTTTTATATATCGCAGATCCATGGACAGAAAGCGCGAATCGAGGGAAATAAGATCAAATGTGGTCAAGCGCCCAGCATGTTCCTAGTCTCCGACCGCTTCCAATGCTTGTGTTATATCAATGGGGACTCCCAGGAAAGAGTACGCTGGGGACTCAAATGATGGAGCTCCACGATCAGCGCTTATTTTCAATCGCACGGTTAGAAACTATCTGGAATCGGACTGAGCTCTTACTCGGCGGATTTGGATGGGTTTAGAGGTGTGCACATCTGTCCTCGTACTGACTTATAGAGCTATTGTGAGTGTGTCATTTTTCAGGTTAAATGGTATTGATTCACTAATATCGTGTAGCTGGGCCAGCTGGTATGGATCCCGAAACGAGGATCCAGTCGAGCCATCCAGCAGCCATGTGACCCTCCCCCATTCTGCCGATTGCCCACAGAGTTACTTCTCGCCATCGCTGGAAACCTACATATTGGGGATCTACAGCAACTGCTTCGAGTATGTCGAGCCACGAAGCCTGTCGCCGAGTCTCGTATGTACCAGCACATCGTCATCCGCTGGTTCCGGAGGGATAAGATCGTTCCGCTTCTCGAGACGCTCCACGATCGTCAAGACCTCGCAAGACAGGTCATATCGTTCGAAGGCTACCTCTTCCTAGATCCTCGGGTTCTCGTACGGGCACGACGAGAATCACGTCGGTCGATTCGGTTCATGCGATGGCTTCGGGGGGCAGAAACAGTCGAAGAGCAGATATTTTCGAGATTTTCAAGTGTTTTAGCGGGAGCGCTCGATAATATGACGAACCTTCGAAACCTCTTTGTGTATGACCTGTGGTACGGTATATCACTCAACGCACACCTCATGAGGAACGCCGCTCCTCGAATGTCCCTCACATATCTCCAGATAGGGCCCCCATTTGATGGCCTTAATGGGCCTCCGGTAGCCTCCGCCGGTCGTGAATTATTATTCTTGCTCCGGGAACAGCCTCTTCTTGAACGCCTCACGCTTCCCGGGACCCACCAGAGTCTGGCAGGACAACAACTACTGCCAAGCGATATCCCGTCTCTCCGATGTCTAGATGGGGTGGCATCAGACATCATCAAAATCATCCCAGGGCGACCGGTGACATCCTTAAACGTATGCGAGACCGCTGACGAGCCGGCCACCGAGCTGTGGGGGAAACTCAACGCATCGACACAACCAATCACTAGGATCACCCTCCACATCGTTCGAAATGATCTACTCGACTTGAATTTGAAGGGCATGGTTAAAAACCTACCACTTCTCCGAAATCTCACACTGATAGGGGTCCGGGGTGATAAGGACTACGAAGTCGTGAGTCTTTCTCGAATACTCACAACAAGACTGTGTCTTACTTACCTCCCGACCTTCAAGATATTGGCGAATGTTCGTCTTTTTGGGAGCCTGCCGAGCCTCACTGTCTATTCTCCCAAGCTCGACGCCGATGTTCTGCGCATGTTATGTCCGAATGTAGAACGAGTATCTGTCGTCGGTGGGGGAGTTTTTTACCCGGACTACATTTTCTGTAACTATTGCAAGGGCAATGGTGTCTTTACTGAGGCGATTGCAACACATGACCCCTGATCGTAGTCTTGCTTTCGAGAGCTCAGTTGTGCAGCTGGTGACCCGAGACCCTCTATGTTCTTAACCATTGATTGTTTTTATGATGTCATGGACCTTATTCGGTAATTTTTTTCACATGACATCACGTGCCCTTTCTATCCCTGCTCTAGTTGTGTCGCCCCACTTTCCTCTATTACTCGCTGTACTTCTAGACACTGGCCACGGGCGCAACAGTTACGCGCCACGCAATTAGGTAGATATTGACATTAGCGCTCGTCGCTGGCACCTCCACCTGAACCAGAGCAGAGATGGGATTGTCTTCAACTATGGCAAGTGTGCCGTTCATCGAATCAAATATCGTGTACTAACTCATGTGATGAAGCTCGACCGACTGATAGTGAGACGGCGATCCGACCGGGTCATCCCCCAACAACATAACCCTCCCCCACCACTCTGTCGACTCCCCGCAGAGCTGCTCTCGTTTATCGCTGAAACCCTCAAAGCGGAAGATTTACGGCGACTACTTCGAGTATGTCGAACCATGCGACCCATCGCGGAAGTCCATCTGTACCACCACCTCTGCATCCCATTGGTCAACAGGCGCCGGATCGCTCAGCTCCTCAGAACGCTACGCGATCGCTCAGACCTCGCAGAGGTGGTCCTATCGTTCAAAGGATACTTGATCCCTTACTTTCGGACAGCCGATGTGTCACAGCGAGGCTTTGGTCGGATGGCTTGGTTCGTGCGACGGTTCCGAGGGAGAAGATTCGTTAAAGAACAGATGATTTCGACTTTCTCAAGTCTTCTAGTTGAGGTGCTAGATAGCATGAAGAACCTCTGCAAGTTGTATATATATGACTTGTGGGACACCATGCCTACTGAGAGCGCTAGACTCCTTAGGCACGTCGCTCAACGGGTATCCCTCATGTGCCTTGAGATAGAGAGTCCGCATAAAATTCTCTACCTCCCAGGGCAGGGTGAAGAAGTCTCGGTCGCTCACGAAATATTGCTCTTCCTACAACAGCAGCCACTACTCCGACATCTCACGCTCTCCCCACATCGTCAGACTTTGGCAGGACAACGACTCTTGTCAAGCGACATTCCCTCCCTCCGATCGCTATGTGGTGTGGCCTCGGACATCGCAGAAATCGTTCCAGGGCGACCCGTGACGGCCTTGAACGTATATGAAACCGTCCACGAGCCAGCGACCGAGTTATGGGCGAAGCTCCACATGTCGACAGCACCGATATCTGAAATGACTCTCCACATCTTTCACAAAGATCAGCTGGAACGAAACTTGAAGGGAATGGCGGAACACCTGACGCAGCTTCAAAGTCTCACACTGATCGGGATTAGGGAGGATGAAGACTATGCTGTCGTGAGTCTTCTCTCTCTACCAACCTATCATCTCGCTTGGAATACAAAATTTCAAGTTTTAACTTGATTCTTCCATCAAAGACTTCAGCAAATGTCCGCCTCTTTACCAGCCTTCGAGACCTGACCGTGGGCCTCATATATCCTTACGGGCTTCCCCCGTTTAATATCTGGGGCGATCTGCACACGTCGTGCCCGAAGTTGGAACGGGTGTCTATCTTTCGTCAAAACATTTACAACTCATCTTATGTTTCCAGTAACGACTCCAACTTCTTTTCGTTTGGAGCGTCGGCGTGAACGAGTAGTATTACCCTTCCCTCCCCGACCAACTCATTGGTGGTAAGTCTCATTCCGAATCATCTCCACATATATATCGCATCTTGGGACTGATGTTTTTTTTTTTTTCGTTGCTCACATTATTTTCCTTAATGCGTCAGCTGAGCAGGAGCATAATTGAGGATAGCTGATCCCCTAACCGGGAACTTGTCGCCTGATTTATACTTCTCATTGTGTTATCATACCACTACAATGAGACTCCAATGCTATATGTTACTTACCTCCAACATCAAGATCTTGGCGAATGCCCGTCTCCTTTGGGAGTTTGCGGAACCTCACATTCTATGCTATCGATTCCCGCAAGTTCGACGCCGACGCTCTGCGCGCACTGTGCCCGAATGTAGACCGACATCAACAAGGGAGTTTTCTACCCGGACTACATTTTTAATTATTGGTAATGGCGTCTTTACCGTAGAGTCGATTGTTTATGATATTGTGGACCTTGTTCCGTAATTTTGTAACATGTCATCATGTGCACGTTTCATCACCAGTCGTTTTCACCCCACTTTCCCCTATTACCCGCTGTAATCCTAGACAGTCACGGGCTCATCAACTACTCGACGCATCTATACGCCACGTAATTATATAGATATTAGCATTAACGTCACCCGCCGGCACCTCCGCGTAAACGAGAGCGGAGATTAGATCATCGCTAACTATACTATAGCAAGTCCGCCATTTATCGAAGTAAATGTCGTATACTAACCCCATGTGATGAAGCTCGGCCGAATGATAGGGAGACGGCGATCCGGCCAGGTCATTCCCCAACAACATAACCCTCCGTCGCCACTTTGTCGACTCCCCGCAGAGCTGCTCTTGCTTATCGCTGAAACGTTCAAAGTGAAAGATCTACAGCGACTGCTTCGAGTATGCCGAACCATGCGTCCCATCGCGGAAGCTCATCTGTACCACCACCTTCTCATCCCGGTGGTCGACAATCGCCGGATCGCTCAGCTGTTCAGAACGCTCCGCGATCGTCACAACCTTGCTGTGCAGGTCCTATCGTTCCAAGGATACTTGATCCCTTATTACCGGACGCGTAATCTGTCGCAGCGAGGCTTAGGTCGGATGACGTGGCTCGTGCGATGGCTCCGAGGGAAAAGATTCGTCAAAGAGCAGATAATCTTGCAGTTTCCAGGTCTTCTGGTTGAGGCACTGGATAGCATGAAGAACCTCCGCAAGCTCTCCATGTATGAGTTTCCACTCAGCATGCCATCCGATAGCGTTGGACTCCTCAGGAACGTCGCTCAAAGGGTATCCCTCACGTACCTCGAGATAGGGCACCAGTACGACGGTATCTACGATCCGGGGCGGCGTCAAGGAGTGCCAGTCGCTCATGAGATATTGCTCTTCCTGCGACAGTAACCTCTACTCCAACATCTCACACTCTCCCTGAATCATCGGACTTTGGGAGGACAACAACTCTTGCCGAGTGATATACCGTCCCTTAGATCCCTGTATGGGGTGGCCTCGGACATCGCAGAGATTGTTCCAGGGCGACCAGTGACAACCTTGAATGTATATGAAACCAGCAACGAGCCGACTGCCGCGCTATGGGCGAAGCTCCACACGTCGACAACGCCGATATCTAAAATCACTCTCTACATCTTACACCATGATCAGCTAGAACGAAACCTGAAGGAAATGGCAAAACACCTGACACAGCTCCAAAGCCTCACATTAATCGGGGTTAGGGAGGATAAAGATTACGCTGTTGTGAGTCTTCTCTCTCTACCAGCCTATCATCTTGCTCGGGATACAAAATGTCAAGTTTTAACTTGATTCTTCCATCAAAGACTTCAGCAAATATCCGCCTCTTTGCCAGCCTTCGAGACCTTACCGTGGGCCTCACATATCCTTACGGGCTTCCCCCGTTCCATATCTGGGGCGATCTGCACGCGTCATGCCCAAAGTTGGGACGGGTGTCTATCTTTCGTCAAAACATTTACGGCTCATCTTATATTTCGGATAACGGCTCCAACTTCTTTTCGTTTGGAGCGCCGACGTGAACGAGAGTATTACCATTCCCTCGCCGACCAACCCGTTGATGGTAAGTCTCATTCCGAATGATCTTCGCCTATATGTCGCATCGTGGGACTGAATTTTTTTTTTTTTTCGTTGCTCGTATTATTTTCCTTAATGCGTCAGCGCTGAGTGGAGCATAATTGAGAATAGCTGATCCTCTAACTGAGAGTATGTCACCTGATCTATATTTCTCTTTGTGACATCCTATCACTGCAACAGGACTCCAATGCTACATCGTACTCCCCTCCAACATCAAGATCTTGGCGAATGTCCGTCTCCTTTGGGAATTTGCAGAACCTCACATGCTGTCCCCTCGGTTTCCGCCAGTTCGGTGCCGACGCTCTGCGCGCGCTATGCCCGAATGTGAAGCGAGTGTCCGCCCCCGACAAGAGGGTTTTCTACCCGGACTACATATTCTGTAACTATTGCAAGGGCAATGATGTCTTTACCACGGAGTCGATTGCAACAGTTGCGCGGCTACCCGACTGCCGAATTGACCCTGTGACTTGACCAAGTCTATGATGTCATGGACCTTGTTCGGGCGTGGCATCAGTTTCTGTCCTCCGTCGTTTCGCCCCACTTTCCTCTGCTACTCGCTGTACTTATAGACACTAGCCCAGTAATTACGGGTGCATCAGCTACTAGACATCCATCTTTACACGGTGCACAATTAGATAGATATTGACATCAGCGCTTGTTGTCGACACCTCCGCCTGAACCACAGCAGGGATTGAATTGTCTTCAACTATGGCAAGTGTGCCGTTCATCGAATGAAATGTTATGTACTAACCTATGCGATGAAGCTCGACCGCCTGATAGTAGGACGGCGATCCGACCGGGTCATTCTCCAACAACATAGCCCTCCCCCTCCCCTTTGCCGACTCCCTGCAGAGCTGCTCTTGCTTATCGCTGAAACCCTCAAAACGGGGGATCTACAACAACTCCTTCGAGTATGTCGAACCATGCGGCCTATCGCGGAAGTCCATCTCTACCACCATCTCGTCATCCCGGTAGTCCACAGGCGCCGGATTTCTCAGCTTCTCAGGACGCTACGCGATCGTCCGGACCTTGCAGAAGTGGTCCTCTCGTTCAAAGGATATCTAATCCCTAACTTTCGGGCGCCCAAACTATCGCGGAGAGGCTTTGGTCGGATGGCTTGGCTGGTGCGACGCCTTCGGAGGGAAAAGTTCATTAAAGAGCAGACGGTTTCGAATTTTGCAAGCCTTCTGGATGCGGTGCTGAATAGCGTGAAGAACCTCCGCGAACTCTCCATATATGACCTGGAGCTCAGCATGCCATCCGAGAGCGCTGGACTCCTCAGGAACCTCGCTCAAAAGGTATCCCTCACGGACCTTGAGATAGGGCATCCAGGAGACGGTCTCTACTCCCTTGTGCAGCATGAAGAAGTCCAGGTCGCCCATGAAATACTACTCTTTCTGCGACAGCAGCCTCTGCTCCAACATCTCACGCTCTCCAGGAATCATCAGAGTCTGGCAGGGCAGCAACTCTTGCCAAGCGACATTCCCTCCCTCCGATCCTTATATGCGGTACCCTCTGACATTGCTGAAATTGTTCCAGGGCGACCGGTAACGACTTTGAATGTATGTGAAATCAACGACGAGCCAGCGATCGAGCTATGGGCGAAGCTTCACACATCGACAGCATCAATATCTCAAATCACTTTCCACATCTTTCACAAAGATCAGCTGGACCGGAACTTGAAGAGAATGGCGGAACACCTGACGGAGCTCCAAAGTCTCACACTGATCGGGGTTAGGGAAGATAAAGACTACGCCGTTGTGAGTCTTTTCTCTAAAGCTCCAGCGGTCTCGCTTGGGATCACAAATTACCTATCTTGTTTTAACCTGATTCCTCCATCAAAGACTGTAGCAAATGTCCGCCTCATTACCAGCCTTCGAGACCTAACCGTGGAGCTCCTATATCCTTGCGGGTATCCCTCGTTCTATGTCTGGGACGATCTGCACGCGTCGTGCCCCAATGTAGAACGGGTGTCCATCATTCGTGAACGCGTTTACCACCCATCTTATGTTTCCAATAATGGCTCCGACTTCTTTTCGTTTGGGGGTTCGACGTCAACAAGTAGTATTACCCTTCCCTCGCCGGCCAATCCATTGATGGTAAGTCTCATTCCGAATCATCCTTCGCCTATATGCCGCATCGCGGAGCCCATTTTTTCCGTTTTCCGTACAATTTCTTTAATATGTTAGCTGAGTGGGAGCGAAATTGAGGATAACTGATCTCATAGCCGAGAACTTGTCATCTAATGAATGCTCGTCATCGTCATCTAATCACGGCAACGAGCCAGTATTGCACCTTACATAACTCCAACCTCAAGATCTTAGCGAATGCCTGGTCCTTGTCGAAGCATTACAGTCTATTTTATCGATTGTCACAAGTTCGACGCCGACGCTCTGCACGTGCTGTACCCGAATGTGAAACGAGCGCCTATCGTCCACAAGGCGGTTTTCTAGCCCGACTTCATTTTCTGCAACTAATCCACGGGCACTGGCGCCTTCATTGGAGATGAGGTGTCAATACGTGTATAATAGTCGTAGTCTCACTTCGAGAGCCGGCCTGGTATGTTTCGGATTGGACAGTTGCCGGTGATCTTTGGGGAACTATGCAAATCACCTGTACAGCAATGGGATTTCCACACCACTTTTTCCCAATGAGTTCCACCATCAGGGACAGTGAAATTGTCAGTTCGGGAAAGTGTTTCTGTGATGTCATGACTTTGTTGACGTGAAGTTTCCAACATGACATCATTTCCTACGTCGATTCTCCAGTCTTCTTGTCACAAACACGACACTAACCTCAGCTACTCCACGAACGCTCTACGCAATTAGGCAGCAACTATCACCAATATCTCCACGTAAACCACGATACAATTCGGGTTGTTCAAGGATGGCAAGTATGTCATTATCGAAACAAAATATAACTTACTAATTCGTGTGATGATGCTCGGACAGTCTGGTCTTGTCATTCCGCAGCAACAAAACCCTCCCCCACCGCTTTGTCAACTCCCCAGAGAACTGCTCTTGGTTATCTGCGAAACCCTTGAATCAGGGGATCTACAGCAACTCCTTCGAGTATGCCGAACCATGCGGTCTGTCGCCGAAGTCCATCTGTACCAGCACATCATCATCCCGTGGGCCCAAAGACACCGGATCGTTCAGCTCCTCGAAACGCTGCGGGATCGCCCAGACCTTGCATCATTGGTCCTCTCGTTTAAAGGATACTTGATACCGAAATTTCGGGAACCTAATATGTCGCGGAGGGGCTTGGGCCGAATGACTTGGTTCGTGCAACGGCTTCGAGGGGGGAAATCTGTCAAAGAGCAAATGATTTCGAATTTTGGATCTCTTCTGGATGAGGCGTTGGGTAACATGAACAACCTCCATCACCTCGTCGCGTTTGACCTAGAGCTTAGTATGCTTTCTGAGAGCGTTCTATTCCTCAGGAATGCCGCTCCACGGCTATCCCTCACGTATCTTGAGATAGGGCACTCGAATGATTATATCTACTCGATCGGGCGGCACCAAGAAGTCCGGGTCGCCCACGAAATATTGCTCTTCCTGAGACATCAGCCTCTACTCGAACATCTCAGGCTCTCCAATAATCATGAGAGTCTGGCTGAACAAGAGCTACTTCTGAGCGACATCCCCTCTCTTCAGTCCCTATATGGTGTGCCTTCGGATATTATGAAGATTATCCCAGGGCGGCCGATTGCGACTTTGAGCGTATGTGACAAATATAACGAGCCAGCAATCGGGCTATGGGCGAGGCTTCATATGTCGACAGCCCCGATCTCTACAATCACTCTCCACATCATACAAATTGATCAGCTGAAACGAAACCTGAGGGCAATGGCGGAACACCTGACGCAGCTCCAGAGTCTCACTCTGATCGGAGTTAGAGAGGATAAAGACTACGCTGTCGTGAGTGTTCTCACTCTATGCACCTATCATCCCCAGTGGGCTCGCTTTGGACACGTTTTTAACTTGGTCCCTTCATCGAAGATTTCAGAAAATGTGCGCTTCTTTGCCAGTCTTCGAGACTTAACCGTGGACCTCCTATGTCTTAACGGTTTCTCCGAGTTCTACGTCTGGAACAATCTGCACGCATCGTGTCCGAATGTAGAACGGGTGTCTATCATCCGTGAACACGTTTACTACCCATCTCATGTTTCCAATAACGGCTTGGACTATTCGTTTGAGGCTTCAACGTCAACAAGTAGTATTACCCTTCCCTCGCTGACCAGCTCATTGATGGTAAGTTCTCATTCCGAAGATCATCCTTCGCCTATATGCCGTATCGCGGGACTGATCCTTTCTGTTGTCCACGTTATTACGCCAGATGAGCGGGAGCGAGATTTGAGGATAACTGATCCTAGCCGGGAACTTGTCACCTGATCTATACTTCTCATTTTGTTGTCCAATCACTGCAACAGGACTCCAATGCTATATCGTACTTGCCTCCAACATCAAGATCTTGGCGATTGTCCGTCTCCTTTGGGGAGTTTGAAGAACCTCACATTCTATCCCTCGATTCCCGCAAGTTCGGTGCCGATGCTCTGCACGCGGTATGCCCAAATGTGGAGCGAGTGTCCGTCCTCGACGAGAGGGCTTTCTACCCGGACTACATTTTCCGTAACTATTGCAAGGGCGATGATGTCTTTACCAATGGAGTCGATTGCGGCTACCCGACTGCTGAATTGACCCAATAACAATAATACTGTGCACATAGATGAGAGAATGTAGGTTTAGAGCTGGCAATGATAATTACAATTAGTCGTTGGATTAGAGCGCTGCTTATATTTCAACAACAAGTGAAATTTGGGGTGAAAAGTGCTTGGCGTCTAGGCGGGTATATACTTTACGGATTCCCGAATAACAAAATTGTCTAATAAGCCACGGCATAAGTAGATGGCCGCCGGAAACCCTACCGCCAAGCAGATCAACGCTCTCAGCATTTGCCGCCCATTAGTTACTCAGATGATGTCCGCCAAGGCCAAGACATAACCTAGGAATCTCACCGAACAGGCATTTCCTGGGGCAAGTGGCTCGTGTCATTCAATACCCCTGATACGATTCGGATGTTTATTTCTGTTCCATATTTAGACACCTTGGATCTTTTACGCACAGCCACGGCTTCGGTATCTCTTCGTCTGCCAACGTGATCTGTCGTCCTTGTCATCCGCTCTTCCGCTTTCGATACTCGAGGCAGACGTGTCTGTCGCATATTTCAGTACGCACGCCAAGAATTCTCATGGGCCCGAGAGGTTTCAATAAGTTTCACAGGGGTGACTCGTACGGCCAGCCTTGACGAACTAACACAAGAAAAACCGGATCAAAAAAGAAACGTTATCTGTTCGATGAGCTACGCCTTGTCGCTTGCGTTTAGTGAGAGTCTGCTGCTATTGGTGACGTGGGTAGGGATCAATGACATTGCTAGTCTCATCGGTACACAACCTGCGACGCCTTGGCCCTTGAACACGACGAGCACAACCTTTACGCCAATCCTTTCCAGCCCAAAATTTATATCTGTGTTCAGAATCCCTAGGCACTCCGACTGTCAGAGGATGTGAATAGTATGGGGGTGGATTCGCATGTACAGGCTGAGTGGGCGTGTCATAAGTTCATATAGTAATGTAACCAACTGATCCTAAAGAAAGGTACCATACTCCGCAGAGCAACATCAATGATTGACTTTGGTATCGACATTCGGAAGACCTCAACGACCGTCCCTCCATCTCCCCATGGATTATTTACTACGCATCATAAAAATGAAAGCAACCAGAACGAGGAATTCCAAGCCTATAGCGCCTGCGAGGAACGAGGTACCTATTCGCATCGATAAGTTGTTCCCGTTCAAAACGGCTCCAAAAATCGCGAGGAGAACTAGGATTCCATCTGCAAAGACAAGAACCGTGTGTAACCAGAGAAAGAAGAGGATCAATGAAATCTTGATCCACCATAAATCCCCTCTCTTAAGGCCAGATTGTGAAGCCGAGGTTAGAGAGGACGTCGATATGAGTTACCATTTAGGCATTCGCGGCTTAAAATGTGTATCTTGACTTACACGAAGATCTTCTGTCTGAAGGTCCATAAAGATGTAGGTGATCATGCATCCAGTCAAAACCGCTAGTATCGCCACGCCGATGGTACCCCCAAAAGTGTAGAAGCAGAAGTTGCTTCCCCAGTCAGCTAGGTCCTTGTTCGGCGACACCGTCGATACAAACACTGCCGCCCCGCTGCAAGGGAATTTGATCAGCCAGAATTAATTCTCGAGGTGTAGCGTTGGGACGTACGTGATGAACAGTGAGGCAACAACGTTTATGTTATTGACCCGGTCCACAATGGCACCACGGAAGGTGTTCCATTCCTCCGTCCTTTTCTTTTTCGGATCATCGTCCTTCGCTATTAGGTAGTCCAACCTACGAACCGAGACCACCCCCATGCTGGCGAATAGAAATACCGTGAGAAAAGGTGCCAGCACTGGAGAGCATCAAAGCGCAAGCTCCTGCTGATGAGAGGGTGTATAAGGTGACACATAATCGGAGGCACTAACCGGGAGGGACCTTACTGAGGAAATGGGCATGCTCCTGCTCGCTCGACGAGTGTGATTTTGCATTCAATTCTTGGGTTGAAGGTTGGTTGAGGTCATGCCGGTCTGGTGTCGACATCGGTAGGGCCTTTTCAGACGGCGCGCCATAGAAAGACATGAGACGATTCGGGGATATTATTCTTTAGTGGATGTTGTTGATAGGCGTGTAGTGGATGAAGAATAAGTCGTCCAAACGTATATAGTTTGATTAATATAGGCCGGGGAGTATGAGGTCCGAATAAGGCCTCGTGCACCGGAGTCAAGAGGGTTAGAGCCTTGCGTTTGATTTGGGCGTACAAGCTACAGCCATTTAGGTTCGAAGGTCAGGCGAACATGTTAAAGAGCACCAGCATGCTGGTGGCTTATGAAGTCTATTCTTGTTCGGACGTTGATTGGACGGATCGTTATCCCTACAGGTATTGATCATGTGTAAGGCCTGTTTCTGGGGGCGCCTCGATTCATAGTGGACCTCGAAGTAAGCCAAAATCTAATATATGTCCATCAGAGGCTAGCACGTATGGCGCATGGTCTTCTATCACTGTCACCTCGATTACGGCACAGCCAAGTGGCTGGATCGTGAACTGTGGTAAGCGGATGGTAGGTCTTCGTGCGCACATACACAACTACTGCAATACGGTGCTTAGGACGCCGATGGCACGTTGCAGGTAAAGCGTACAAGTCTTGCATGAGGCCAACGCCCATTCAAGGTGTCCCCGAGCTCACCTAGCACGCTGGCTAATCTGAAAGGCTGCTCCCGTCAACCTCTCTCCAAAGAAGTAAAAAGATTGTATGTATAGAGGGAAGAGCGGAGAGTGGCCGCTTCTTTTATGTACGTGTGCCTTTGGCGGAGTGTTGCCTTAGAATTCATTCAGAGGTTGATTGGCCCTGGATCACGGACTGACACCACTTGGAACTAATTCAAAACGCAGTTATTTATCAACCCTCGACAAATTCTTCGATAGGAACGTCTCTGGTCATAGAAGGCATTGATGTTTCCGATCCCGCTTGAAATCTTGATTGAAAAACGCACTACCCACCTTGACATGCGTGTTTCTAATGGTGTTCAACCGGCTTGATCCCATTTGGAGTACGACTAGAAGTGCTCTTTATGCGGTAGACCTCGCCTCGATCCAAATCCGCGAAGAATGTTGTGCATTGAGATTTGAAATTCATCAAGCAGATTTCTATTATAACGCGCTGAGAATTATTTTATATATTTGATTGCATCTACAAGTTTAAGAAAGGTCGCCGCCTCGTAGACTGCAATATAAATACTGATGCTGGATTCACGATGGATACCGCCCGAATGCGGTCGCTCGTGTCGAACACGGCCGGCGATTCACCATCGACTTCAACTCACTCCGACCATCCATCTGCGTCCACGGCAGTGGTAACCGGTGCATCCACATCCCCCCTTTCTACGAGGAAAAAGTCAGGTAGGGGGCCTGGGAAGAAGGATGCAAAGGAGAAAGCCACGGTGTGTGGCTTGACTGTTTTTATGACGTCATGAACCTTGTTCGGGAGTTTTTCAACATGATATCAGTTTCTATCCTCCGTCGTTTCGCCCCACTTTCCTCTGCTACTCGCTGTACTTATAGACACGCTACTTGACACCTTTAAGCGCTACGCAATTAGATAGATATTGATATCAGCGCTACCTCCGCCTGAACCAGAGCAGAGATTGGGTTATCTTCAACTATGGTAAGTGTGCTGTTTATCGAATTAAATATTGTATACTAACTCATAAGATGAAGCTCGACCGACTGATAGCGACTCGGCGGTCCGACCGGGTCATTCCCCAACAACATAACCCTCCCCCACCAATTTGTCGACTCCCTGCAGAGCTACTCCTACTTATCACTGAAACCCTCAAAACGGCGGATCTACGGCGACTCCTTCGAGTATGTCGAACCATGCGGCCTATCGCCGAAGTCCATCTGTACCACCACCTCTGCATCCCGTTGGTCAACATGCGCCGGATCGCTCAGCTGCTCAGAACGCTCCGCGATCGCCCGGACCTTGCGGGAGTGGTCCTCTCGTTCACAGGATACTTGATCCCTCACCTTCGGGCACCCAATCTATCGCGGAGGGGCGTAGGTCGGGTGGCTTGGTTCGTGCGACGGCTTCGAAGGGAAAAGTTCGTTAAAGAGCAGATGATTTCGAATTTCGCAAGTCTTCTGGATGAGGTGCTCAAAATCATGAAGAACCTCAGCAAGCTCTCCATGTATGACTTGGAGCTCGGCATGCCACCCGAGAGCATTGGAATCCTCAGTAACGTTGCTCAAAGGGTATCCCTCACGTGCCTTGTGATAGGGCATCGGGACGACAACGTCTACGCCCCGGGGCAGCGTGAAGATACCCCAGTCGCCCATGAAATATTGCTCTTCCTGCAACATCAGCCTCTACTCCAACATCTCGCGCTCTCCCCAGATCATCAGAGTTTAGCAGGACAACAACTCTCGTCGAGCGACATTCCCTCCCTTCGATCGCTATGTGGGGTGGCCTCAGACATCATAGAAATTGTTCTGGGGCGACCAGTGACGACCTTGAATGTATACGAGACCAGCAAAGAGCCGACTGCCAGGCTATGGGCGAAGCTCCACACATCGACAGCGTCGACATCTAAAATCACTCTCCACATTTTATACAATGATCAACTGGAACGAAACTTGAAGGAAATGGCAGAACACCTGATGCAGCTCCAGAGTCTCACACTCATCGGGGTTAGGGAGGATGAAAACTATGGTGTCGTGAGTCCTCTCTCTATCAACCTATCACCCCCGTTTGGGACACAAGTACCATGTTTTAACTTGATCCCTCTATCGAAGATGTCTGCAAATGTCTGTCTCTTTCCCAAACTTCGAGACCTAACCGTGGACCTCCTATCTCCTTGTGGGTATCTTGCGTTTCACGTCTGGGAGGATCTGCACGCGGCGTGCCCAAATGTGGAACGGGTGTCTATCATTCGTGAACGCGTTTACTACCCATCTTTCTAATAATGCCTCCGACTTCTTTTCGTTTTGGGGTTCGACCTCGACAAGCAGTATTACCCTTCCCTTGCCGACCAACCCATTGATGGTAAGTTCTCGTTTTACGAACCATCTTCGCCTATGTCTCATCGTGGGACTGAATTTTTTTTTTTTGTTGTTGCTGATATCATTTTCCTTAATGCATCAGCTGAGCGGGAGCGAAATTGAGGATAATTGATCTCCTAGCCGGGAACTTGTCATCTAATCGATACACGTCATTGTTATCTAATCACCGCAACGAGATAGTGTTGCCTCTTACATACCTCCAACATCAAGATCATAGTGAATATCTGGTCTTTTTCGGAGTTGTTGTCGGAGCCTCGCAGTATATTCCATTGATTGTCCCAAGTTCGACGTCGATGCTCTGCGCGTGCTGCGCCCAAATATAGAATGAGTTTCTATCGTCCACAAGGCAGTTTTCTAGCCCGACTGCAACTACTCTAAGGGAACTAGTGTCTTTTCTGCAGAGGAGGTTGCAATACATGTCTGGTAGTCGTAGTCTCGCTTCGAGAGTGCCTGGTCTTCCAGCTCATGATACACTGAGCTCAGCTTCCGAGGTGAAAATTACCTCCATAGCAATGAGTTTCAGAGCCATCTTTTCCCGGTGACTTTTTACCATCAAAGACAGTGAAATTGTTAGTTTGGGAAAGGTTCACTCATTGTTTGTGTGATGTCATGACTTTGTTGACGTATACTCGTAACCAGTCTTATCTCCGTGTCCGCTCACCGAGATCGCTGTCACAGAGAAACGACCGGGATCACTGGGTTCTATCGGGACTCTGATTCCTACATACAATCACCTCGCAGGCCCAGCCATTCTGGAAGTGGACCAAGCCTCGGCGGAGATCACGGACATAATGGCTGATCATGAGCCCTACACAACATCATGTTCTACATCGATTCTCCAGTCAGTCTTCGCTGTACTTCTTGTCACAAACACGACACTAGCCTCAGCTACTTCACGTACACTCTACACAATCACCAATACCTCCGCGTAAACCACAGCACAACTTAGATTGTTCAAGGATGGCAAGTATGTCGTGGTCGAACAAAATATGGCTCACTGATTCCTGTGATAAAGCTCGCCCGACTGATAGGGAGGCGACAATCCAGTCATGTCATTCAACGAAACCCTCTCGCATCGCTTCACCAACTCCCCACGGAGGTGCTCCTGTTTATCGGTGAAGCCCTCGAATCATGGGATCTACAGCAACTCGTTCGAGTATGCCGAACCATGCGGTCTGTTGCTGAAGTCGGGTTGTACCGGCACATCGTCATCCCGTCGTCCCAAAGAGACCGGATTGCTCAGCTCCTCAGAACGCTGCGGGATCGCCCAAACCTTGCAGCACTGGTCCTCTCGTTTGAAGGATACCTGATACCTAAACCTCGGGAACCTGTTATGTCGCGGAGGAGCTTAGGTCGAATGACTTGGTTCGTGCGACAGCTTCGAGGGAGGAAAGCTCTCAAACAGCAAATGATTTCGAAATTTGGATCCCTCCTACATGATGTGCTGGATAATATGAAGAACCTCCGTAACCTCATCACGTATGATCTGAGGCTTAGCATGCCACTTGAGAGCGTTCTATTCCTCAGGAATGCCGCTCCTCGGCTATCCCTCACGTATCTTGAGATAAGGCAATCAAACGATTATATCCACTTGAGAGGGCGGCACCGAGAAGTCCTGGCCGCCTATAGAGTATTGCTCTTCCTGCGACATCAGCCTCTACTCGAACATCTCAGGCTCTCTGATATACACGAGAGTCTGACTGAACAAGAGTTACTTCCGAGCGCCATCCCCTCCCTCCGATCCCTCTATGGGATGTCTTCAGATATTATGAAGATTTTCCCTGGGCGACCGATTGCGACTTTGAACGTATATGACACATATAATGAGCCAGTGATCGGGTTGTGGGCGAAGCTTCATACTTCGACAGCCCCGATCTCTACAATCACTCTCCACATATTACACGTTGATCGACTCGGACGACACCTAGGGAAATGGCGGAACACCTGACGCAGCTCCAGAGTTTCACACTGATTGGGGTTAGAGAAGATAAAGACTACGTTGTCGTGAGTCCTCCCTCTCTACCAATCCATCATCCCCAGTGGGCTTGCTTGGAACACAAATCTTCATGTTTTTAACTTGATCTTCCATCCAAGGCTTCGGAAAATGTCCGTCTCATTTCCAGCCTTCGAGACTTAACCGTGGAGCTCCTATGTCCTAACGGGTCCCTCAAGTTCTACATCTGGGACGATCTACACGCGACGTATCCGAATGTAGAACGAGTGTCTATCATCCGTAAACGCCTTTACTATCCATCTCATGTTTCTAATAACGGCCTCGACTTCTTTTCATCTGGGCCTTCGGCGTCAACAAGTAGTATTACCCTTCCCTCGCCGACCAACACATTTATGGTAAGTTCTCATTCCGAACATCATCCTTTGCCTATATATCGCATCATGGGACTGAAACTTCCGTTGTCCATACTACCTCCCTCAATGCGTCAGCCGAGCGGGAGCGTAGTTGAGAACACTTGATCTGTTTTCCGGGAATTTGCCACCTGATTGATACTTGCTCATTGTAATATCCTATCATTGCAATAGGACTCCAATGCTACGCCTTACTTACCTCCAAAATCAAGATCTTGGCGCTCTTTTGGGAGTTTGCGGAGACCCACAACCTACCCTGCCGATTCCTCCAAGTTCGACCCCGACTCTCTGCGCTTGCCACGGCTGAACATAGAACGAGAGTCTGTCTTCCACAAGGCAGTTTTCTAGCTGAACTATGTTTTCTGTAAACTGCCCCAAAGGCACAGGCGTCGTTATTGGGATGGAGGTTACAATATATGCCTAACAGTTGTACTCTTACTTCAAGAGCCGGCATAGTCTGTTTCAGGTTGGACAGCTGCGCAGCTGAACCTCTGGTTGATCTTTGGGGGGACTGGGCCAATTCCAGTGAGCGAACCTCCCGAGGTGAAAACCATCTTCACAGCAATCAATTTCAGTGCCAATTTTTTCCAGTGACTTTGCCCATCAAGAATAGCGATGAATTTCTCAGTTTCAAGAAAGATCACTCAACTTTGTTGACGTAAATTTTCCAACATAACATTACTTCGTTTTCTATCAGCGGTTTCCCACTCTTCTCCATTACTCGCTCTACTTCTCGCCACAAACACAACACTAGCCTCAGCTACTTCACGTACACTCTACGCAATTAGGTAGCACCAATTTAGATCGTCCACTGATGGCAAGTATGTTATTATCGAACAAAATACGGCTTACTAATTCATGTGGTGAAGCTCGATCTGAAAGGGAGGCGACGATCCGGCCATGTCATCTCACAACAACTAAACCCTCCCCCGCTGCTTTATGGCCTCCCCACAGAACTGCTCTTCGGTATCGCTGAAACCCTCGAATCAGAAGACCTACAGCAGCTCCTTCGAGTATGCCGAACCATGCGGCCAGTCGCCGAAGTCCATCTGTATCAACGCATTGTCATCCCGTGGTTCTACAGGCACCGGATCGCTTCACTCTTCAGAACGCTACGCGACCGCACAGACCTTCCAGCACTGGTCCTATCGTTCCAAGGATACTTGATCCCTCATTTCCGAATAACCGATTTGTCACAACGAAGCTTAGGCCGGATGAATCGGTTTTTGCGATGGCTCCGAAGGGGAACATCTATTTAAAAGCAGATTACAAATTTTGAAACTCTTATGGATGAGGTGCTCCATAGCATGAAGAACCTCTGCAAGCTCTCCATATATGATCTGGAGCTCAGCATGCCATCCGAGAGCACTCCACTCCTCAGGAGTGTCACTCAAAGGGTACCCTTCAGGTATCTTGAGATAGGGCATCTGGGCGACAGTATCTACTCCTCGGGGCAGCATGGAGAAGTCTCGGTCGCTCAAGAAGCATTACTCTTCCTGCGACATCAGCCTCTACTTGAACATCTCGCACTCTCCCGGAATCATCAGAGTCTGACAGGACAACAACTCCTAGCGAGCGATGTTCCCACCCTCCGATCAATATGTGGGGTAGCCTCGGACATCGCAGAAATTGTTCCAGGGCGACCAGTGACTACCTTGGACGTATGTGAAACCGAAAGCGAATGGACTACTGAGCTATGGGCGAAGCTCCATATGTCGACAGCACCGATACCTAAACTCACTCCTCGCATCGTTCACGATGATTAGCTGGCACGGAACTTGAAGGGAATGGTGGAACACCTGACGCAGCTCTGGAGCCCCACACCGACCGGGGTTAGAGGGTGCAGAGACCACACCATCGTGAACACTTCCTCTACATCCCAGCGAGCTCGCTTGGGTCATAAACGTCACGTCTCGTTTTAACTCGATTTCTCCATCAAGACTTCAAAAAAAATCCGCCTCTTTGCCAACCTTCGGGACCTAACCATAAGCATCACATATGCAAGCGAGCTTCCCGAGTTCGACATCTGGGATGATCTGGGCGCGTCATGCCCGAATCTAGAATGGGTGTCTATCATTCGTGAATACGCTTACCTCCCGTATCATGATCTCGCTTCTGACTCCAACTCCGAGTTGTTAATGGCCCTCCTTCATTGACCAACCTAGCAATAGTAGGTAAGTTTTGTTCCAAAGCGTCTCTCCCTATATGATAACCCTGGAACTGATTTTTCGTTGTCCATATTATTCCTTCGGCTGTGATGTGTCAGATGGGTGGAAGAGAAATCGAAATTGAGGATAACTGATTCCTAGCCAGGAACTTGTAACTTGATCCATACTTCTCATTGTTATCAAATCACTGCAGCCAATGTTTCGTCTCAATTATCTCTGACATCAAGATCTCGGCGAAATGTCTCGTGTTTTCGGAGTCTTCACAGTATATCCTATCAATCCCCCCAACATCCACGAGGCAGCTTTCTATCCGGACTTCATTTTCTGTGACTACTCCAAGGGCACTGGTGTCTTTATTGGGGAGGAGGTTACAATATATACCTGAGTCTTGCTTCGAGAGCCGACTTAGTCTGTTTCGGATAGGACAGCTGTACACCTGGTCCTGATTTGATCCTCGGAGAGCTGCACCCACTGCAGTGAGAATCGCCTTCACAGCAATCAGCAGTGATATTGCCAGCTTCGGGAAAGATTACCCGACTTTGTTGACGTAAGCTTTTCAACAAAACATCACTTTTCTACCCGAGTCGGTTTTCCCACTCTTCTCTGGTACTCGTACTTCCTGCCTGTCACAACCACGATACAAGCCTCGGTTACTTCACGTACTCTACGCGTAGCATCAGTTTGAACTGTTTAATAATGGCAAGTATGTTATTATCGAACAAAATGTGGCTTGCTAATTCATATGATGAAGCTCGACCGACTGATCACGAGACAACAATCCGGCCCTGTCATTCCGCAGCAACGAAACCCTCCCCCACCGCTTTGTCAACTCCCCACTGAACTGCTCTTCGTTGTCGGCGAAACCCTCGAATCAGAAGATCTACAGCGACTCCTTCGAGTATGCCGAATCATGCGGCCTGTTGCAGAAGCCCACCTGTACCAGCACATTGTCATCTCATGGTTCTACAGGCACCGGATTACTCCACTCCTCAGAACGCTACGCGATCGCCAGGACCTTGCAGCAATGGTCCGCTCGTTTCAAGGATACTTAACACCCCATTTTCAGACATCCGATCTGTCACAGCAAGACCTAGGCCGAAACGGAATATCCATCGAAGAGCAGATTTCGAATTTTGGAGCCCTTATGGATGAAGTGCTTCATAGCATGAGGAACCTCCGAAAGCTCTCCGTATATGACTTGGCGCTCAGCATGCCGTCGGAGAGCGTTAGACTCCTCAGGAACGTCGCTCAGAAGGTATCCCTCACATACCTTGGGACAGGGAATCCAGACGATGGTCTTTACTTCCAGGCGCAACGCGAAGAAACCCCAGTCGCTCATGAAATACTGTTCTTCCTGCGACAGCAGCCTCTACTCCAACATCTCACGCTCTCCCAGAATCACCAGAGCCTGGCAGGACAACACCTCCTAGCGAGCGATATCCCCTGCCTCCGATCCATACGTGGAATGGCCTCAGATATCACAGAAATCGTTCCAGGGCGACCGGTGACGACTTTGGACGTGTGTGAAATTGAAAGCAAACCGACTACTGAGCTATGGGCGAAGCTCCACACGTCGACAGCACCGATATCTAAAATCACTCTCCGCATCGTTCATAAGGATCAGCTGGAACGGAACTTGAAGGGAATGGTGGAACACCTAACGCAACTCCGGAGTCTCACGCTGATCGGGGTTAGGGGGGATGAAGACTACGCCATCGTGAGTCTGTCTCTACAACCTAACGGGCTCACTTGGGTCACAAATGATGCGCCCTGTTTTAACTCAATTCCTTCATTAAGACTTCAGCAAATGTCCGCCTCTTTGCTAACCTACGAGACCTAACCATGAACCTCACATATGCAAGCAGGCTCCCCGAGTTTGACGTCTGGGATGATCTGCACGCGTCATGCCCGAATCTAGAATGGGTGTCTATCACTCGTGAATGCGCTTACTACCCATCATGTTGTCTTATCACTTGTGACTCCGAGTTATTAACCTCAATAACCGACCTATCAACAATAGTAAGTTTCGTTCCAAAGCGTTTCTCCCTATATCATATCCTGGGACTGATTTTTCGTTGTCTATATTATTTCTTCTGGCGCTGTATAGTGTGGAGCTGTAGCGGAATCGGAATTGGCCCCCTAGCTCGGAACTTGTCACCTGATCGATACTTCTCATTGTTATCTAGCCAATGCTTAGTCTTATGTACTTCCAACATCAAGATCTTAGCGAAGGTCTCGTGTTTGCGGAGTCTCACAATCTATGTTGAACCCCCCACAAAACAAAACCTTTACGAGGCACTCTTCTACCCAGGTATCATTTTCTGTAACTACTCCAAGGGCAATTGTGTCTTTATGGTGGGGATGTTGCGGTGCACGACTAATGGTCGTAATCCTACTCAAAGAGTCGGTCTAGTCTTCCTCGAGACCCCTGATTTGATTCCGAGGTACCTGGATTAGCTCCAGCTCAGTAATTGACCCTGCCCTGGCTATCTTACTGCACATTCTAAGTTTCTGTGATGTCATCGAATTTATTGACCTAGATTTTCCAACGACGATCACTTTCTACCATATTCCCTCACTCTTCTCTATTACCCGCTATACTTCTTGCCATAAACACAACACTGGCCTCCGTGACTCGTCACGTACGTTCTACGCAATTAGGTAGACATTGATATTAGCGCTTGTCGTTATCCCCACGTGTTTGGGCCTCATTCTTCCATCAAACACTTCAGCAAATGTTCACCTCGTTACCAGCCTTCGAGACCTAACCGTGGGCCTCCCTTATCCTAGGGAGTTTCCTAAACTCTTCGTCCGAGGCGGTCTGCACGAGTCATGCCCGAAGCTGAAGCAAGCGTCTATCCTTCGTGAGCGCACTTACTACGTTTTCAATAACAATAACTCCCGACCGCTCGTCGTTTGGGGCTTCGGCGGGAGTTACTCTTCCCTCACCGACCAACCCGTTGATGGTAAGTCTCATCCCGAATCATCTTTGGCCTATGTCGCATCGTGGGACTGACTTCTGTTTACTAATTCATACGCTGAAGTCAGATAGCCTGATATAGATGATGAGAATCGGCCGAGTTGTTCAGCCGCCCCGCAACCCTCCTCCGCTTTGTCAACTCCCCACAGAGCTACTCCAGGTCATAATCGGAAACCTCGAAGCAGGAGATCTACAGCGACTCCTTCAAGTATGCAGAACTGTGAAACCTGTCGCCGAGCTCTGTCTCTACCAGCATATCGTGATTCCTGCGTCCAACAGATGTCGGATCGCTCAACTCCTCAACACGCTACGTGATCGTGACGACCTCGCGATACTAGTCCTATCGTTCGAAGGATACCTGATCCCAAGCTTCCGATTTCCCAATCGGCCACAGGAAGGAAGTCGGACGACTTTATCTATGGAGGCGCTTCAAGTGGAAAATTTTGCTTTAATGCAAATGATTTCGGATTTTCAAAGACTGCTAGCCGAGGTGCCCAATCGTATGAAGAACCTCCGCAAGGTCTCCATGTATGACCTAGAGCCCAGGATGTCGGCCTTGAACGCCAAACTTCTCGGCTTCGCCGCTTCTCAGCTACGGCTCACTCATCTCGAGATTAGGCATCCACATGATGGTCTCCATTCAGAATTTCATCCCGCAGTCTCCCGCGAAATACTGCTCTTCCTCCGACAACAGCCCCTACTCCAACATCTCTCACTCCCCAAGCATCACCAGAGCCTAAATCGACAACAGCTACTGCCCAGCGATATTCTGTCTCTCAAATCTCTAGATGGGGTGGCATCGTACATCATGAAAATTGTTCCAGGGCGACCGGTGACATCCATAGACGTATGTGAGACTGTCAACGAGCCAACCACGGAGTTATGGGCGGGACTTCATACGTCGATACAACCGATTACCCGGCTCACTCTCTGTATCAATCGAAGCGATCAGCTCGATGGGAATTTGAAGTCCATGGTCGAACACCTGACTCAGCTTGAGAGTCTCACACTAATCGGAGTTAGGGGGGATGAAGACTATAGGGTCGTGAGTTTTTTCTCTATCAGTTCACTAATGTCACGGCTTAACTTGTTTCTTCCACCAAGACTTCAGCGAATGTCCGTCTTTTTTCAAGCCTTCGGGGCTTAACGGTGGACCTCATTTACCGCAGCGGGTTCCCCAAGCTCGACGTCTGGGATGGCCTACATGCTTCGTGCCCCAATCTAGAACGGGTGTCTATCATTCGTAAACGCGCTTACTACCAATCTAATGTTCTCAACAACACCAACACCGACACTCTTCATTCGGGGCTTCAACGTCGATGAGTAGTGTTTCCTTTCCCGAGCCGACCAATGGTAAGTCTCGTTACGAAATATCTTCGCCTATGTCGCATCGTGGGACTGATTCCATTGTCCATATTATTTCCCTGATGCGTCAGCCGAATGAAAGTGAAATCGAGGATACCTGCTCCCTTTCCGGGAGCTTGTTACCTAACCGAAACTTTTCACTGTTATCTAACCACTGCAATGTGACTCCAATGCTACGTCGTATCTACCTCTAACATCAAGATATCTGGCCTTTTGGGAGTTTGTAGCGCCTCACGGTCTATTTTATCAATTGTCCCAAGTTCGACGCCGACGTTCTACATATGTAATATAAAATGTGCATCTATCACCCACGAGCAGTTTCCTATCCAGATCACATTCCCTGTAACTACTCAAAGGGTAATGATGTCGGCATGCTCATCGGGTAGGAGGATGCATGCCTAATGGTCATAGTCTTGCTTCGAGAGCCAGCCTAGTCTGTTTCGAGTTGGACAGAAGCTGGCGATCTTGAGACGATCTAATTTGAAATCACCTTCACAACAATCAGTTTCAGTGCCATTTTGCCCAGTGACTTTGACCATCATGAAATTGTGTAGATCTTTCAACATCACTTTCTACCAGGGTCCATTTCTTTATTACCCGCTATACTCCCTGCCACAAACATAGCACGAGCCTCAGTTACTTCACGTACGCTCTACGCAATTAGGTAGCACCGTTTGGGTCGTCTAATGATGGCAAGTATGTCATTATTGAACAAAATATGGCCTACTAACCCATGCGAATGAAGCCCGACCCACTGATAACGAGGCAACAATCCAGCCAAGTCATTCCGCAGCAACGAAACCCTCGCCCATCGCTTTGTCGACTCCCCGCAGAGCTACTCTTAGTTATCGGTGAAACACTCGAATCAGAAGACCTACAGCGACTCATTCGAGTATGCCGAACCATGCGGCCTGTTGCAGAAGTCCATCTGTACCAGCACATCGTCATCCCGTGGTACAAAAGACACCGGATTGCTCAGCTCCTCAGAACGCTGCGCGATCGCAAGGACCTTGCAGCATCGGCCCTATCGTTCAAAGGATACTTGACTCCCCAATTTCGGGTACCCGATCTGCCACAGCGAGGCTCAGGTTGGGTGTGCTGTTCCATGCGACGGCTCCGAAGGAGAAGATTCGTTCAAGACCAGATGATTTCGAATTTCGCAAGTCTTCTAGATGAGGTACTGGATAGAATGAAGAACCTGCGCAAGCTCTCCATATATGATTTGGAGCTCAGCATGCCATCCGAGAGCGCTCCACTCCTCAGGAACGTCACTAAAAGGGTATCCCTCAGGCACCTTGAAATAGGGCATCCGGGCGACGGTATCTACTTCTCCGGGCAGCGTGGAGAAGTCCTGGTCGCTCATGAAATATTACTCTTCCTGCGACAACAGCCTCTACTCCAACATCTCGCGCTCTCCCGGAATCATCAGAGTCTGGAAGGACAACGACTCCTAGCGAGCGATATTCCCATACTCCGATCGATATGTGGGGTAGCCTCGGACATCGCAGAAATTGTTCCGGGGCGGCCAGTGATGGCCTTGAACATATATGAAACCGGTAGCGAACCGACTACTGAGCTATGGGCGAAGCTCCATACCTCGACAGCACCGATATCTAAACTCACCCTCCGCATCATTCCCAGGGATCGGCTGGAACGAAACCTGAAGGGAATGGCGGAACACCTGACACAGCTTCAGAGTCTCACATTGATCGGGGTTAGGGAGGATAAAGATTACGCTGTTGTGAGTCTTCTCTCTATAATCCAGCTGTCTCGCTTGAGTCACAAATGACATGCCTGGTTTGAACTTGATTCCTTCATCAAAGACTTCAGCAAATATCTGCCTCTTTGCCAACCTTCAAGACCTAACCATACATCTCACATATCCGAGCGGGTTTCCCAAGTTCGACGTCTGGGACGATCTGCACGCGTCGTGTCCAAATCTAGGACGGGTATCTGTCATTCGTGACCGCGCTTACTATCCATGTCATCTTCCCGATCATAACTCCAATTCTGACTCCTCATTGTTAACGGCCCTTCCCTCAATGGCCAATCCATCAATAGTAAGTTTCGTTCCAAACCATCTCCCCCTAAATCGTCTCCTGGGATTGATTTTTTGGTGTCAGCTCAGCGAGAGCGAAATCGGCATTGGGGATGAAGGATAACTGGTCCCTAGCCGTGGACTTGTCACCTGATCGACCTTCCTCATTGTTATCAAACCACTACAGCGTCTTACCTACCTCAGACATCAAGATCTTGGAAAATGTCTCATATTTGCGGAGCCTCACAGTCTATCCTATCCATTCCCCCCAACGTCCACAGCTTTCGACGTAGACTTGATTTTCTGTAAATGTCGCCTTTTCGGGGAGGAGATTATAATACATAGCTAATAGTCGAAATTTTGATTCGAGAGTCGGCCTAGTTCGTTCGGGTTAGGCGGTTCTCCCAGAGAACCTCCGATTAACTCTACGGTAGCTGGACTAGCTCCCACTCACGCCTCACTGTGCACGTCCGGAAGCTTCCATGATGTCATTGAATTTGTTCACGTAAATTTTCAACACAACATCATTTTCTACCACATTGTCAAGTCCCCCCAATCTTCTCAATTGCTCACTATACTTCTTGCCGCAAATACAACACTGGCCTCGGTCCCCCGTCACGTACGCTCTACGCGATCAGGGAGATACTGACATTAGTTGTCGTCAGTGCCTCCGCGTGAATCAGGGCAGTGTCTGACGATGGCAAGTGTGTCGTTTATTGGATAAAGCATATTTTGTTAACTCGTGTGATAAAGTTCGACCGACTGATAGCTCGACGACGATCCGGCCAGGCCGTTCCCCAACAACGTATCCCTCCCCCGCCGCTTTGTCAGCTCCCCACAGAACTGCTCTTCCTTATAGCTGAAACCCTCGAAGCAGACGATCTACAGCGATTCCTTCGAGTATGCCGAGCCATGCGGTCTGTCGCAGAAGTCCATCTGTACCAACACATCGTCATCCCGTGGTACCAAAGACGCCGGATCACTCCGCTCCTCAGAACCCTACGCGATCGTCAAGATCTTGCAGAGGTGGTCCTATCGTTCCAAGGATACTTGATACCTAAATTTCGACAACCCAATACATTGCGGAGAGGCTTAGGTTGGATGAGTTGGTTCGTGCGACGGCGTCGAGGGGGAACATTTGTTGAAGAGCAGATGATCTCGAATTTTGGCCCGCTTCTAGATGACGTGCTGGGCAGCATGAAGAACCTCCATAACCTCATTGTGTATGACCTGGAACTCAGTATGCCATTAGAGAACGTCCTATTCCTCAGGAATGCCACTCCTCAGCTATCCCTCACACATCTTGGGATAGGGCACCCAAACGATTATATCTACGCGATAGGACAACAGCCAACAGTCTTGATCGCCTATGAAATATTGCTCTTCCTCCGACATCAACCTCTACTCGAACATCTCGGGCTCTCCGGTAATCATGAGAGTCTGGCAGGACAACAATTACTTCCGAGCGACGTTCCCTCCCTCCGATCCTTACGTGGGGTGCCTTCGGATATTATGAAAATTGTCCCAGGGCGACCGATTACGTCCTTGAATGTCTGCGACACACCTAACGAGCCGACAACCGAGCTGTGGGCGAAGCTCCTTGCGTCAACAGCATCTATCTCCGCAATCACTCTTCATGTCGGTCAAATAGATCAACTCGAAAGGAACTTGAAAGGAATGGTGGAATACATGACGCAACTCCAGAGTCTCACACTGATCGGGGTCAGGGAGGATGTCGACTACGAAGTTGTGAGTCTTTTCTTTACCATCCCATTATCACCCCCAGGTCACGAGAGACACCAACGCCATAACTTACCTAACTCTTCCACCAAGACTTCGGCAAATGTCAGCCTTCTCCCGAACCTTCAGGACCTAACCGTGGACCTCGTTTATCCTGACGGGTTTCCCAAGCTCTTCGCCTGGGACGATCTGCACGCGTCGTGCCCGAACCTGGAGCGGGTGTCTATCATTCGTGAACGTACTTACTACCCATCCTATGTTTTCAACAACAATAACTCCAACTACTCTTCGTTTGGCGTTTCGACGCCAACGAGTAGTGAAACCATTCCCTCACCAAACAACCCGACGATGGTAAGTTCCGTTCTAAAAGTATCTTCGTCTATATCATATCATAGCGCTGATTTTACGTCGCCTATATTATCCCCTCCGTCGCTTTAATCTGTTAGCTGAGCGGGAGCGAAATCGAAAATGGTTGATTCCCAGCCTGGAACTTGTCACCCGATCAATAATTCACATTGTTATCTCATACAGTAACATCTACTCACTCTAGTAATTCACAACTATTGCACGCTTTATCGTATTCCCCTCTGACTAAGCTTGTCGTCCAAAGCGGTCACGGCTGCCACCATAGCTGCTTAGGACTCGTTAAATTGGAATCACGAACGCTTTACCTGCAAGTGACTTTATGGAGACCTTGTTTCTGTCGCCTTCACGGGAGACCCACAAGTACATCAGGTCCGAGCCAATCATACCTGAATAGAGGCCAGGACTACAACGTGTACGTCTCATACGCGTAGAAAGGATTCCCAATAACAACTCCGGCTCCTTATTTAGGATGTGAGCATTGACGCATGGCCACAACAGGATTGAGATGTGCAAGTTCCTCCATCTTGGAGACGGACACGAGACAATTGGTATGAACGTCAATAGTGCTATGTAGGGCAAATAAATATATTAAAAAGAGTCAAAACGAGGGGCAGGATATAAAGCAGGATAGACAAATGCTTTTTGAAAGGATGATAGAAATTTGGATTGAAAAGGACTTTGGAGCGGAGGGTAAGTTTGAGGTCGATATCAGATATACGGTCTCTGATCGGAGAGACGCAATCAAGTGGGCAGTGACTTGCAAGACTTGGGCGAACGATTGCACCGACTAAGAATCGAGGCAGTGGTCTTTCTGATGTCGCGCTTGGGTCTCAGACGCGGGTAAATACGGCGATGAGTTTAATTCTTTTCAAAAACTCTATCCTAAACATGCTGATCGTCCTGGATGTTTGACGCGGCCAAGCGTTTTTCGTGGTGCTGACCAACTGAGTAAGAGTCGAGGCTAGCCGAGAGGTTCAGTCGGATTTGTTGCTGCTGCATTCGTTGTAGAGGACTACAGTCTCATAATCTATCAATCCACCTTCCCTAGCAGGACACAAAGGACTCTAATGCCATGGTTTAACCTATTTACTCCACTAAGACTTCAGCAAATGTCCGCCGTTTTGTGAGCCTTCGGGACCTGACTGCGGACTTCATTTACCCTAGCGGTTTCCCCGAGCGGGATGTGAATAGATGAGTCGTAATTGCCTTACCTCGCTGGTGATCGTAAGTTTGGTTCCAAAGTATACCGCATCGTAAGACTGACTATGATCTCCTCCATCATGTCAATGTCTCAGGTCAGTCGGAGTGAAGATGTGATAGCTGATTACCTTATGGACCTATAATTCGGGCCCATCTAGTTGTAGCCGTCATGATTTCCACGTCAAAGTTGACATTTGTGTAGCTTTGGCCCAAAGGGACGCGTAACTATAGGCTATATTCAAACCCACCTCATCCAATACAAATCATGGCGGACAGCGATAATAACAACAACGCTGGTGGTGGGGGAGGTCGCTCTCTAGGAGGCGGTCCGGCTGAACCGCTCCCGTCGTCGTGGTCCAACCCAAATGCAGGCGGTGCGCGTGTAGGGCGGATCGGACAGCCCACGCCCTCGTGAGCCCCTCCAAAACCAAGACACTAACAGAAACATTACTGAAATTGATGCATGCTGGGTAGATCTAGATCTGGTGGAGGACCTGGACGGTTCGCGACGCTGCACGACGGAGCATCGAGTGGTGCACCTCGTGGGCGTCCTCCGCAAAGACAGCCAGGTGGGGATGATGACGAAGACGACGAAGATGAGGGAGAAGCTGAGAACTGGTATACAGGAGGAGAGAGAAGGTATGTTTGGCCCACCGGCGTGGCTCGTCCTGGTGGCATGTGCTCATAGTCGGCTTTCTTTGCACAACCTATATCAGTGGTCTATCAGTGGAAAATCCCGATCGACCTGGTAGAGCAGCTGCTGGCCTTGGAACAGTTCGTGATATTTTGAGGAAAGCTGCAGAGTATGTGGATCCGCATTCAACTATAAACGCGGTCTTCGACGCTGAACGCCTCCTTTTCATCAGAGGCGGACCTCCTCCTGAACCTGCAGGTGGTGGTGGCGCTGGGCCATCCCGCGGTTCTGTCTTCGCGGGTGGAGGCCATGTCCTTGGCTCTGACGAGGTCGATTCATCCTACATCCCCGACCCACACGCGCGCAACTCACCGCCCGAGGATCGTGAAGTTGAAACCGCCGTTCGTGAGATCACATTCTGGAGGGAAGGGTTCAGCATCCAGGATGGTCCATTGTTGCGATACGATGATCCTGCGAATGCAGAGGTTCTGGACGCGATCAACTCGGGGTGAGTTGCAGGCTGTCTCACTTCAAACCCTTCAGCTTAACACATATTGTTTTAGTAATGCCCCACCTTCAATCCTGAATGTCGCTGTCGGACAGCCTGTGGAGCTTCGCGTCTCTCGACGTATCAAGGAGGACTACGTTCAGCCGCCCAAACGCTTTGCCGCCTTCGAAGGAGGAGGGAACAGGCTAGGATCCACCGTCCCCGGTAATGTCACATCTGCTCCCTCGGCCTCCTCATCACAACCCCCTGGTGCTTTCCCTACCGCAAGCGCCGCGAGCGGTGCCGACCGACCAGCGATCATGACAAAATTCGAGGTGGACATGTCCGCCCCTACAACTAGTATACAGATTAGATTGGCGGATGGGACCCGGTGAGTTATCGTTTTATTCGATCTTCATTGAATCCGGCGTACTTTGTTTACGGTCTTTTCTGTGATGTATCAGCCTGGTCTCTCGCATGAATCTCACGCACACAGTTGGCGACATTCGTGGGTTTATCAACGCGTGAGCAATTTCTCGACCTCTCTACGTTTCCCTCGATGTTACCGACCTTGACGTTTTTGAATATCGCTACCTAGCTCTCGACCTGGCCAAGCAAATACGCCATACACCATTGGCACCACCTTCCCGAACCGGATCCTTGATAACGATAGTGCAACCATCCAGGGCTCTGGGCTCAGCAATAGCGTCGTGGTACAGAGGCTAGTATAGGACACTTTCCACTCAATTTGATAGGACCGTTGTGTAAAGAAATCGTACAGCTTGGAAAATACATGTCGTGCTTGAAAAAGACTCTGGGTGGCTGAAATTGTCGTGCGGGTTCTTTGGGCGATCACTTGCGTCTTGTTGAAGGAGACAGGTTTGGGGAATATTTATTGAATCCGATATGCACAACAAGCAACACGTCACTAAGACCCTTTACTTGGCGCTGATCTACAACGGGAAACCCGGACCCTTGTTGTGTTCGTCCCACTGCGGCGTTTGCCTTAATGCTGTGCTCCGCGGCCGCAGCTAAGGATGAGTCATACCGTCCGACGGCTGGCGATTGACGACTATGACCGGTCTCTTATATTTCTCCTTCAGTCATTCCTTTTTTCTGTAACTTAGGAGCGGCTTGAGTCACCTACTATACACTGGATGAACACAACTTCCGGCATCGAGATCTCTAGAAGCGTCTTCGGATTCTTACCAACTGAATGGGTCTGCCTGCTCTTCATTGTATTGTTCGGGTTGACGACAGGTATTCTAACTCATTTTTCTATTCTTTTCGTTTGGCTTTCGACTGCAACTGACCGACATCTATTCGTGTGACCAATTATAGCTGTGCATGTCTACCAGGCGCTTTCACGTCGGCCACGGCGAATGTGGTGGCTCTTTCCGACTGTAATAACGTGTGGGATCTTTGAGATCATAGGATGGTGTGGGAGGCTTTGGGGGAGTCGAAATCCTTGGATGTTGGCACCGTATCTCATGCAGTGAGTTGGTTCCTTCCAGTAACGTCCCACCTGATATAAACCGTTTTTTCTGTCTCTTTATTGTTACTACAGAATGAGCTGCACTATTGTTGCACCTAGCTTCCTCACAGCAGGTTCGTCAACGCAGCTTCTTCTCGAAACATAATCTTACTATGCCCAACGAAAACAGCGATGTTTTCTTTGTTCGTTCATATCATCAGCCTCGTCGGGCACGAGTACAGCCGAATACCTTCCAAAATCTGTGAAGTTCCTGACTCTCGTTGATCTACCTGTCGAGGTTGTCGCGCTCGATATTTATTCTTTTCCTGTGAAACAGACTCGCATGTCTTCACCACCATTGACTTCATCGCTCTAGCAATACAGTTCGCCGGCGGCGGTATAGCCGCCTCACACAAGGGTGCCAATCGAGGCGTCCACATCATGATGGGTGGCTTAGTCCTACAAACAGGTTTGGAGCGTTCAAATCCTCAATCATCATATCTGCGCTGACAGTTGACTCTGCAAATAAATTCACACATGTTATGCACAGTCGGCATGGCACTCTTTGTACTCGCCTTTGTGGATTACACCTGGAGGGTGCACCGCCAACAGCAGCGACCCAAACAGTCTCCCCAAAATCTCGCGCCAATCGTTGACGATCGGCCCTCGTACCCAATATGGTCGTCTTTGTTCAACTTCTGGCGCCCTCACCATGATACGGATACAACTCGGCTGCATGCTGAGAAGTCTCCTTCTGATTGGACAGATGATCAGATCGTGCCTACAAACACTTCTAGACAGGGTAGAGGGGGTCAGAAGTGGACGCGTGGAGTGAACATTATGGCCATTGGTCTGGCGATCTGTACCTTGCTGGTGTTCATTCGAACTGGTTATCGCACTGTGGAGGTGAGCCCTCGAGACCCTTTGTTGGTTAAAATAGCCAGCTCTAACCCTCTTCATTGTCAGATGAAAGACGGATGGGAAGGACCGTAAGTCATCAACCACGCCTATCTCATTGTAGGGACACATGATTGCTGACTATCTTGACCGCGCTTCGCTTGCGGATGTCACTAGAATCATCACGAATCAGGTCTTATTCGGTAAGGTCTAATCCCCAAGTATGATCATAATGTATGAAGTGTCCACTCAAAGCTCGCCCTTTCAGATTGTTTGGATGGCTTACCAATCTTCGCATCGATGCTCACTTTCAACATTCTTCACCCGGGCCGTCTGGTCCCAGAACAAGAACCAGAATTACGATCTTCATCACGCCTTGACCTTGTTACAGTTGTTTGAACTTTTAGCTCTACCCGGGCAGGTCCCGTGAGCAAGACATTGTACGAAGGAGATTAAAGAACTTTAGATTATCAATCGTAATTGTGCACCCCATAATATCAATAGATGAGATCGTGTTGTGATTAAGCCGCGATGCAATCGGGTTAGAATGAACGTTTCTTGCGCAGCACACTAATATCACTTTCAATGTGCATGTATTAGACAACTAAGTGGGGACATCCCGTACGATTCTTTCAATAGAGATGACGATGATATTTGGATGATAACTGTTCATCCCGATGGTGGCATGACTGTCTCAGACAAGTAGAAGAAACAACAGTATCAGCTCCCCCGTTAAAATCAAATGTAAACTTAGACATACGCTCGAAGAAGTTCTTGAGCTTCGGGACATTGGGGAGCTTATTCCTGCCGTAAACGTCTGTGTCAGCCTTGGCCGCGAGCTCAGCCCTCTGGGCCTTTTCGAATACGCCGCCCTTTACAGCTGTAATATCAGGTGCAGAGTCGGGGCGATGAGCAATTGGGGAACCACATTCGCTGCAGAATATGCGGTGTCCATCCTATTACATAACACATCATTTAGCCACGCCCCAAGGATCAAGGTTCATTTACTTTGCCACTGTCGCCCTTCTTTATGTAGTCCTTTGTTGGGCCCACGATCTTCAGCTTATCGGTGGGAACGATGACGACGAGTGAGTAGGAGGTGCCGGTCTGCCTCTGACAATCATCGCAATCTGATATTTGAGATGAGGTGAGGTGAAGACTAGCTAAAATGGACGTGATGGCGAACTCACGATCGTGGCCTATGAAGAGAGGCTCGGAGTCGATGGTGAAGGTGGTCGCGCCGCAGAGACAGTGACCAGAGAGAGTCATGATGTAAGAGGTTGATCTTGGATGGCAAAGTTGATGATAGAGAAAGTTTAAAATCACGGTGATATCAAACCAATTGCCGTAATGCGCTCGGGCTTGGGCGGGTTCCGTTCTGAAAAGGCGGCCCGTTCATGGGCCAAGGTCGCACCAACCCAGTGGGATGTTACAACTTCGAGGAGCGACTGAGGCTGATCCTCCTCAATCGGTATCTTGTAGGCACACAGCACCATAATATCATTTCAATATGCATGTATTAGACAACAATGGACGCATCCTGTACGATTCTCCCAAGTACAAAAACAATGGTCCCGGGTTTGATTGCTCAAGCTGGTGGCATAACTGTGACAGACGAGAAGAAAAATAGCATCAATTCCCCGTGATCGATGTGAAAAAGTTATACGCACGCTCGTTGAAATTCTTGAGCTTGGGGACGTTGGGGAGCTTATCCTTTCCATAGATGTCCGTGTCGGCTTTGGCCTCGAGCTCAGCCCTTTGAGTTTTCTCGAGTACCCCACCCTTGACAGCGGTGATATGAGGTGCAGAGTCAGGACGGTGAGCAATTGGGGAGCCGCATTCGCTGCAGAAGATACGGTGGACATCCTGGCAGACAAGACAACATTCATGTTACGAAGGTTAGTGTGCACCCTCCAACATCAGAGAATCGAGGGGACGTTGAAGATCGCTCACCTTTCCACTGTCGCCCTTCTTGGCGTAGTCCTTCGTGGGGCCAGTAATCGTTAGCTTCTCAGTGAGGACGACGACCACGAATGAGTAAGAGCTGCCAGTCTGCCTCTGGCAATCATCACAATCTGATAATATTCATACGATGATTTAGATCGGGTTTGGATCAGATTGAGTCGCAAGTAGCTTGGAGATCAGAGCTCACGATCGTGCCCGATGAGGAGAGGCTCGCCGTCGACGGTGAAGGTCGTCTTGCCGCAAAGGCAGTGTCCAGAGAGAGTCATGATGTATAGATTAGTTTTAGATGGCGAGTTGATGGGAGGGAACTTAAGAAGACAATCACCAGTGATGTCAAGTTTATATGGTGCACCGCGACGTTGTCACACCGTGAGATCCGAGGGGTGGGTAATTGATGAGCATCAGTGTGAGACCGCCGCCAAGTGATAGGCGCACGAGTACTGTGTATTTCAATATTCCCAAACACAAATTAATTTGTTTATGTGTTGGCTGGTACCAGGGCTTGAGCTTGACGCGCATTTCCCAAGTCCGCCGCGTGAGACCTGGGTATCGACCTCCACATTGCTTTTAGATACACCACGATCTATGCACTGCTTGCTGGGTACGATTAAGCGGTTGAGGTCGAAAAGGTCTCGCATCCGAGGAGACTAGCTGGTCGAGATGTTTATTTCTTGGATTTCCAATACCACCCCGAAGGGTCTAGCCGTAGGAGAAGATCCCCTGCCCCAAGTTCTCTATTGGATCCGAGAGAGGATATCGCACGGGCACCGCGGAGATCGTCGTCGGTTGATTGTGTCGCCATGACATGCTGGCTTGGACCTCGCTCGTCCATAGCTCGCAGCACCTTTACCTGTGAGAACAAGTATGGCTATGAATACACGAGATTTGATCGTTCATCACACGAGGAGACTCACTAAATGTCTCATCGAGGCATCCCAAGCCCCATACAATTCCACGAGTCTTATCTCTGCGGCATCGATAATGCTTCCATCTGGGCTCATCGCCTCGGTGAGTACATCAGCCAGGTCTAATATAAGCTGCAAAGGTTTCTTGACGGCCGCTCCAGCTGCTCGATGTCGCGACTTAAGGAGGCATGCCGTGAGTATTTTATCGAGGGCGTCCGAGTGTTGACTCGAAATGGAGAACACGTCGTCGAATCCGTCTGCAAATTCATCAGTTGTCCATTCTGTATTGTCGTACGCCTTGTTATTCTTTGCGACAACCGGTGCGAGCCTACGATGTATTGCCCGCATTCGATTGAGGAATGGCTTCCAGTGCGATGCGATCGCAGAGTCGAAAACGTATGTGGTGAGCGACGTGACGAAGTGATGCACCTCGAAGCAGAATTTATGACGCAGCTGCCGTCTTCCTGTCTGACATGCACTTGAAGCGGTGAAGGATTGATGTAGGGACAAGCTTGCAGTTTCGGCTAGGAGGGATGAGGTAATACTAGTTCAATGTATTGACCCCGTCATCTGATCAAGGGAAGACGCACCTCGTAGCAGACAAAGAAGGAAATCGAAAATGCGTTGGTATTTGCTGACAACATCTGGATCAATCAGGACGTCCAATGGTGGTGGTGGCCGATACTGTAACGTGAGGAATCCCAAGGCTCTAGATGAATAAGTGGATGGTCAGTTATTGGTAAGAACCGTGACTGGGGGAGTAACATACTCTAAGCCTGTAGATAGTGTCAAAGGTCAGTTCTTCGTTTCGAAAATAGGTCTCAGAAGCCTGGACTCACCGGCCCGGTCGGCCCATCGCCTCTGCGTGTCTTCGCCTTCTTGTTCGCCATCTTTGATGATGAATCCAATCCTCCAGTCCGCCTCTTCCCGGATTCTACGCTCGATTTCCTCTTCTCCAGCGGAAGCCGCGTCATCATCAAGATCCAGGGCCTCCACCACTACACTTCGCAAGGAGAAGCTCAACCCGTATCCCACGGGTGGCCATTCGTCCTTTACACTGCTCAGCTTCGGGTTCAAAGCGACTGGACACCCGGCTTCTGGACTACTATCTTCTTCTTCCGCCTTGAAGAGGGCGACTCGTAGCCGGCGAACGAACCCAGGATCCCCGAATAGGAAGAAGCGATGCATCAAATCGAGATGCGCTAAGAGCCTCAAATCCACGACGAACAACTCGAGTAAAGAGGAAGATAGGAGACGACAGTGCGCCACGAGCGGGTCCGTGACGGTTATCTGAGTGAGGTGCTCGAGAGTTGATGCGACGAGGGGTAAGGTTTCTGGAAAGCCCTGGATGAATTGATCCAGGGCCTTAGTACTTGCGTCCTTGCAATGACTAATCGTCGAGCCAGTCCCAGGCTCAAGGTCAAACCTCCGAATCCCAGCGAGTTCCGGTTTGTATCGGATGTGGACTCCCGGCTCTAACTCCTGGATGGATTCTGGCTCAACAAGTGTTGGTTTTGGCGGAGAATCGATGACTTGGAAATTTGTGAGTGGTTCTATCCCCTGCTTCCAGAGAGCAATCCGGCGCTTTACACGACGGATGTGCGATTCTATGCCAACCATAGCCTCCTCTAACTCAGCTTCAGTCCACACCCAACCTTGCAGGATGACCCGCCCCGATGATTGTCCTATCTCTGTTGATGCCGACGGCCGACACATGGGATGATGCGGTCTCGCCTCCCTCAAGATCTTAAGCGACTTCGCTCCACGCGAAACATAAGTCGCCTCTCGTTTATGGATGAAGGATGGGAGTTCCGGGAGTCGTCCTGGTTCCGGTATAGAAGTTCCGGTACCTGATGAATCCGTGCAATCTGCGTCTTGGGCAAACGGACTTTGCCAGGCTAAGAGCTGACCACCTCCAGCTGGCGGTACGAGTCCGATGCGCCGGCCTAAGTCCTCCAACCAGTGTGATGCAACGTTCGAGAGGATGTATGCAAAGATGGCTTGAAGCCTAGGGGGAGCGGACGAGTTGATGTGGAAGGAGAGGTGCTCGTATATGTGGCTCAATAGCGCGTGTGGTTCCTGGGGTAGTGATTCATAACTTGGAGTGCGCCCGATGCCCTGATGCACTCAGTTGATAATATATTAGCGGGGTATCAATAATCGTCGACCAGAGAAGAACTCACTCTAAAACACAGATTCGCAAGCGACTCAAGAATTTGTTGATCAACCTCAAATTGGATCCAATCCTCGACAAATCGACCGCCAAGTACCCGAGAGGAGATTTTGAAACTCAAATACGACAGTATGACATGGATGCAGTGAGTGAGTGAATGCATTCCAGGTGATGATATGCTGGTGAAAACCATGAGCTTTGATTGAGCTAAGTTGAAGTACCAATAAACTAACCTCGACCGTTCAGTGGTAACAAACCACTCTAGTCGTCGCAACAAGGTTCCAATAAGAGTAAAACGCTCTATCAGACTTTGGAAAAGATTCGCTTCGGGTTTGATGTGATGACCAACCCAGGCGATGACATCTCTCACCTGGACGTAGTTTGCATCCCAAGTCTATCTACAGTCATAGTTCGAGCATGCTCAAGTGTACGAAACATCTCCGTATCCTTGTCCCATGCAGCAAGATGTGACGATTCCCCATTCAACAAAGTTCTGAGAAAGTCGCAAAACATCGTGGAAGAGATCTTGGCTTTCAATGATCCAGCACGTTGATGAGTACTATGTGGCATTTATTAACAAAGCATGGATTTAGATATCCGTCCGAATCACCGAACTCACTGTTCCTGTAGTGCAGAGTATATCTTGAGTGGTTGTTCGGACAGAAAAGAGGGAGGCTCCCATTTTGCTATACGCGTCGCGTAGTCATGACGTATTTGATCCCAAGAGAGCGCACAAGACTAGTCGAATTGAAATTAAATAGCGTGCTTTTAATGACAGAGAGCGTGATACCTGAATTGGGATTGGTTCTTCTTCTTCGTTTGTCTCTTGTTCTGGACATGTTACATGAATAGAAGGGTTATGTCCGTTAGAGATGTTTGGTGGTGCGATTATCGGGGCTCGAGATAAGAGGTTCGCTAGAATTGGGTCTTGAGGTTTGCCAAGACCTGGTAGAACGAATTGATGGTAGACAGGAGCGAGATTCAGGTGGTCCACTGGCGGGATCTCATCCAGCTCTCTGTGTGTACGGAACAGAGAAGGATGCATCAATGAGAAATCCATGACTTGCTTGAGTACTGTGAAGGTAGGTGGAAGGTGTTCGAAAAGGTGTTTGGTCGGCGGACACGGACATAAGGTTGCCACGGGATCCACATCCCTCCTCGCCAAAAACACCTACGACTGCTCCTTCAATGACGTCCAACCATGTGCTCTCTAGCGCTTTTGGAAGGTAGGAACATGAGAATCAAGACTAGGAAGTCTCTCGTGGGTCTATGCGCTCTGCCTTGAAGCGACAATCGGGGTGACTTCGATGATTCCATCAGAGCTATCCTTATCTCATCAACGACTTGGACAAGTGCATTCAATGTACTGCTTCGCTGTAGGCTATAATCCGGGACGTTTGTTGCCTTGCCGATGTAGCCGTTTGATTCTCCACCTCCGTAGCGACCTCAGTTGCGATATCAGAAACGGCATACAACTTATCTAATCGCCGGTCTTTCTTCAAGAAGCTTGATGGAATCCTGCTTTTCAAGCCACAATGATCCGTCATCCGGGCCAGTCTTCGCCGCCAAGAAGTCAGCTCAACGTCGCGTCTTACCAACCTCTACGCGACCTAGCTCCACCCATTCACCCCCCTTTATGCCACCACCTACAATCGTATAAAATGGTTCATCCCACCCATCTTCGAAGATTTGTTTCAACCAAAAGCGCTCAGATCACAGAAATTACAGCCGGCGTCGTATTCGGAGTTGCCGCCATCTACCTCTTCTTCAAATTTGTATTTACCAACCGCCCTCGACGTACTCGCATCCTCTCTCCTGAAACTCCCTCCCCATATCCACCTCGACCAACCTCGACCCGTTCACCGTACAGACCTAGAATGAACCGAGTTCGAACCACGCCAAGAGAAGAGTTACCTGCGTACGATGCGAGCGGGAAGCCCCCAGAGTATGATGAAGGAATGAGGGAAGGTTCTTCTATCTCAGGTGATGAAGGATCGGGGCGGGCACGCCATGACTCCATGGAATCCGAGAGAAGTGTCAACCCTCCATCTGTACCGACAGAGTTCGTTCCAACGGACATCGCCATCCCACCAGCGGTCCTGACGCGACTTCGGCTTGAAGGTCCAAGACCCACCTTCCGCATTCCTATCATTGGACGTGAGCCAGACGGATTGAGGGTGTCAGTAGCGGAAGCGATCATGACCCCCACCGAACTCTCGCGGGCGAACTCTCCACATCCGAGCCCAGTTGAATCCAACCCAGGGAGTGGATACGAACTACGAACGATTGTTGAGGTAGTGGAAGGAGAAACTACAAGGCCAGCGTAAAAGGATAGAGTGGGAATCAGTGAGTCAGCTATTCAGCTTTCAAATCACGATCGTGTTCGATCATTGAACTTACCTGCACGTTCTCCCAGAATACTCGCGTCCTGTAACCACATCGCCTCCCGCCAACTGCGTTTTCCTCGAACCGGGTATTATGGAAGACCATAC
This sequence comes from Tulasnella sp. JGI-2019a, assembly GCA_019633535.1. Lineage (NCBI taxonomy): Eukaryota > Fungi > Basidiomycota > Agaricomycetes > Cantharellales > Tulasnellaceae > Tulasnella sp. JGI-2019a. The sequence continues at coordinate 55,410 of WSUE01000074.1, read as the reverse complement.
GCTCAGGAACAGGCATTATATCATGGCGACATGGGGGACCGTCCACGTTTTCTTCAATTGTGGACCGCTTCATGTATACTATCCAATAAAAGAATGTCGCAGTACTATCTTCTGTCGATCGCAATGCTTTCAGGCCACGGCTCCCCCCATTTCGAGTGTCCAACACGTCGTAGCTTCTGATTTCACAGATATCCAGAAGTCGAGTCTTAACCTTGCTCGGCGAAACATCCTTGATTCCGAGAGCTAAAACCCGAAGAACCAACCATGTGGTGAGGGGAGGCTAGAGCGGTGGAAACATAACTTGTACTCCAGAACCCATGCGCACCGACAAGGGGGCACAACCACAACCACAACCAACCATTCTACCTGATCCACGAAATAAACGGTGACAAGGATCTTGGAACAACCCAGTCCATTTTCACCCTCGACAGAATCCCCGCGCCATGCTCTCTTGCTTGACTTCAACACAAAATCCAGCCTTCCCGCTGAAGTGAGGGGGAGCTTGAGAAGGATATTCTTTCAGTTACGAAAGCTTGATCCCCGCAGACAGACCGATCAGATCAGAAAACTATTTTGGGATCCCCAGTCCAATCCAGAGAAATGGCAGAAAAAAGATTGGTGAAATGGAGTGTCACCCTGTCTTGCACTCTCACAATGTCTTCTGGTTGGCCGCTGGAATTTGAGGGTCTTCAGAAGATGCATTCTAAATTCAGTTACGAGGCGCCCGAAACGGACCCTAGTTTTTCCTATTTTTGGCGGCTATAAAGCTGATATACAAGAGACGCTTTCGTCTGCATCCGCGTCCAACCACAAGCCGACTGAACGCTCACCCCTCCTGGAAGAAGGTGTTTTAAGCTTGTTTCAATGGCCTTGAAGACACTGCTTATACGCTATTGTCTTTCACTTATAGAAATAGCTGGATAGGAGAGCAATTTCGATCACAGAGGACCCTTGATGGCTCGGAAGCCCAACCAAAGAGAAATCGATAAAACTCTGGACAACCTTCCGCAGATACTGAAGTCAGGGACTGAAGGGAAAGATGTCCTGCACATCGTCGATGACAGGTGAGCACAGTAGAGACTTGTTTGAATTTCGGTCCAAAACCTTATTTCCAAATTATTACCTATAACGATTTCACAATTTTCAAGGACATCGACCTAGAATTTGACGCCATACTCGTTGTGGATCAGATGCTGGCCGCTACAGCATCCGCTCGGGTGTCGGCGCTACGACGTACACGCGCCTCTCTCTCCTCCCTAATCCACCACCTTTCTACGGAGCTCCTTACTAAAGTCTTACACTACGCAAGTCATCCGGGTGGTGACTTTGGGACCTATGACTACGTCGCTCGCCTGCACACGCTGGCTCAAGTGTGCTCGAAATGGGCCGCCATCGCCTGGGAGTCACCGGATCTTTGGACACTCGTACAATCTACCTCACCACAGTGGCCTATAGCACTCAACAGAACAAAGCACGCTAACTTCGGGGTCAAGTTCAATGGAAAGGCGGTCGATCCGAACGGCGTAAACGGCCCATTCTGGCCTACCGTCGAAACACAGTCCTCGCGCTGGGAGTCACTTGAAATTACCGTAGAGCACAGCGACACCATGGATACACTCCAGATGCTCCGCGCGCTCCGCCTTGAGATCCTCAAAACCAACATCACACGTGACCCTACGCACCAGCTATCAAGCCTCTGCAGAGATGACCTACCAAAACTCGTCGTCCTCCACTTAAAGAAGGTCGCCCTACAAGTCTGGAACGCACCATTCATGGCTGGGTTACAGGTACTGTCCTTGGAGCGAATCTCCACTTCAAGTCCATTACTGTCACAACTTGTCGACGTGATCCAAGCTTGCCCAGAGCTTCAGCATATCACCCTCATCAGTGTAGTCTTCAGCAACGACAAAAACAACATTGGGCGTTCCGCAATCCTGTTGAGAAACCTGCATTCGCTGGACCTTGTCGATCTAGAACCAGCTGTAATCAACGCCATCCTTCGCTCCTTACAGCCAGTCGACTCTCTCCGCGATGTATTTGTCCGAAGCCCATACAGCCCACACCCAAGAGGTGCATCGCTATTACTCACTGGTTCTTTCCTTGCCCTTATCACACCACCCTTCAAGCTCGCCGCTAACAGTAAAATCTCGTTCAACACCAGGGAACTTTTCATTAGTGTTGATACGCCAGGGTCTCTTTGGGGCTTAAACATCAAGTATCTCATGACCCCAGACATTCTGGGGGATTGGCAGGCGGGTGTTACGAAGGCATAGCCGCTGGGTCAGGCGCACCCCAGAATCGACTTCATCACTACATTCCCGTTCTTCGATAGGCTCATCGCACACTGGAACTTCGCCCATGTTCAAAGCCTCCTGCTCGAATCCTTACAAGCGGAGAGAAGGCAGCTGGATGACTTCTGCGCCAAGATGTCCTCTCCTACAGGGGTCATTGATGAAACACTCGGTTGGCAATGTCCAGACTTGAGATCGCTAGAGCTTTAGAGGTGCTCAGGCCTCGATGCTGAGCTAGTTCTCGAAATCGTCAAGTCCCGCGTAGGTGCTGTGGCCTTACCAATCGGTACTTCCGATGGGGTGCTCAGTGGCCACCTTGAAGATCTCAAATTGACCGACAGCTCTACCACCAGCGCTCTGAAAGCGAAGGACGTGGAGGAAAAGGCGAGACTAATTATGGAAGCTTGGGGTGGGACTTCCGCAGTAGAAAGGGCGGATTGAAGGTTGTGCGACCAGAGGAATAGAAAAAGCTTGGAGCCCGGAGGCTACTCTGTGATCCAGGGTTAGCAGCTGACTCGGACTATGACCGCCGTGGAACCTTACCAAGTCTCCTTACATGATTGTGACAATTGGATGAGGTTTCACTCGTTGATGATAATATTTTGAATTTGGTATGAGCATTATGAAGGGCCATAAACTCGATGAAAGACGAGCGCAGGTTATGTCTCGACCACGATGACCAGCCTACTAAAGGCAGGGAGAACTCGCGGGAGGGAAGCATATATGTTCTTGTTGGTTATGATTTATCTGAGGTTCTAGAAAGCAGTTCGGGGGCAGAAAGATAGGTGATCAGTCTGCCTTGCATCCCTGACGTCTTTTGGGTTCCGGCCAATGACCTTATGAAGCACCTGAAACCGACCCTGGGATATTTTCATGAATCTATCTTTAACGGCCGTATGACCCGAGATATAAGGGACGCTTTCGTCCACATCCGCGTTCAACCACAAGCTAACCGAACGGCCCTCCTGGAAGAAGGTACTGTCAAATTCATCCCAATGGCCTCGCAGACGTCGCTTATGTAACATCGTCTTTCAAGCAGTCTGATAGCAGAAGAGCAATTTCGACTTGGACATTACATCCATTCATCAAAAGCTAACACCGAGAACTGGCTTGATGGCTCGGAAGCCCAATCAAGGAGAAATCGATAAAGCTCTAGATAACCTTCTGCGGGAACTAAAGTCAGGGACTGAAGGGAAAGATGTCCTGCATATCGTCGATGACAGGTGAGCCCAGTCGAAACTTATTCGGATTCGGTCCAAAACCTTATTTCCGAATTACCATAGTCCTCCCTCTCATGATTCCATGGTGGTCAAGGATATCGACCTAGAAGTTGACGCCATACTCGTCGCAGGTCAGATGCTGGCCGCTACAGCATCCGCTCGGGTGATGGCACTACGACGTACACGCGCCTATCTTTCCTCCCCAATCCACCACCTTTCTACGGAGCTCCTTACCAAGGTCTTGCACTACGCAAGCCATCCAGATGGTGACTTTGGGACCTATGACTACGTCGCTCGCCTGCACGCATTGGCTCAGGTCTGTCTAAAATGGGCCACCATCGCTCGGGAGTCACCAGATCTCTGGACGCTCGTGCAATCTACCTCACCCAACTGGGAAAGTGAACTCAAACGGGCGAAACGAACTAAATTCGGGGTCAAACTCGACGAGAAGGTAGATGGCACAAGTGGCCCATTTTGGTCCACCGTCAAAGCGCAGTCCTCGCGCTGGGAGTCGCTTGAAGTTACTGTGAGGAGCGGAGGTACCATGGATACACTCCTCACCCTCTCTACACCCCACCTCGAGATCCTGAAGATCGACATCACCCGCGACAACAACACGCATCAGCTGTTAAGCCTCTGCAGAGACAATCTTCCGAAACTCGCCGTTCTTCACTTGAAGCGAGCCGCCCTTAAAGCCTGGAACGCACCATTCATGGCTGGGTTACGGGTACTATCCTTGGAGCAGATCTCCACTTCAGGTCCGTCACTGTCGCAACTTCTGGACGTGGTTCAAGCTTGTCCAGAGCTTCGACATCTCAAGCTTGACAATGTGGTCTTCAGAAAAGACAAAAGCACCACAGGACATCCCGCGATCCTGTTGAGAAACCTGCATTCGCTGGACCTCGTCGATCTGGCGCCAGCTATAATCAACGCCACCCTCCGTTGCCTACAGTCAGTCGACTCCCTTCGCAATGTACATGTTCGAAGTCTCTACGGCGCAATAGATTTGCAACGCTCGCGCTTAACGCCCCGCCAACGAAGTGCATCACTACTTCTCCCTGGCCGTTTCCTCACCCTCATTACCCCATCCTTCAAGCTCGCCCCTCACAGTAAAATCACATTCGATGACGATGAACTTTTTATTGATGTTGAAATGCCAGGATCTTCCTGGGACCTAACTATCGTGGATCTCATGACCCCAGACATTCTGGGGGACTGGCTAGCGGGTGTTATGAGGGCACGGTCGCTAGATCAGACGCACCCCGGAATCGACTTCATCACTACGCTCCCGCTTTTCAATAGGCTCCTTCCACACTGGAACTTCGCACACGTCCAAAGCCTCGTGCTCCAGTGCTCAGATGCAGAGAGCAAGCAGCTGGACGACTTCTGCATCAAAATGTCCGCTCCTACGAGGGTCGCTGACGATGTACTTAGTTGGCAATGTCCAGCCTTGAGATCGTTGGAGCTTCAGGGGTGCCAAGAACTCGACGCCGACATAGTTCTCGAAATGGTTCGGTCCCGCATAAATGCGGTGGCCTTACCAACTGCTGCTCCCGACGAAGCCCCGCTCAGCGCCCGTCTTGAAGACCTCAGATTGACCGACAGTTATACCGCCGGTGTGGCAGTGGAGGATGTGGAGGATAAGGCGAGAGAAATTATGGAAGCTTCGAGTGGAGCAGATTGAAGTTTGTGCGACCGGAGAAGGTGGACCTGTAAGGCCTGGAACTTGGAGTTAGCAGCTGACTCGGACTTCGATCGCCTTGAATCCGCACGAAGTCTACATGATCGGGACAATTGGACAAGGTTTCTCTTGTTAACTATATCATTTCTATGTTTCATTACACTTCCTCTTTCGTTCCGTATTTTGCTGTTTCAGTTTGACACCATATCCGCTAGCAATTGTACTGCCACGTCGTCATTTCCTTTCAATCCGGCGCCAAGCAGCTAATTCTGTTTCGGGAATGGTGGCAAGTACTAAAACGAGGGGCATTTCCTTCTGAATATTCCACTGACAAACCCATAGTTGAAATGCATCGTGTGAGGTCTCTGCCATGACGTTGGGTTATCGAAAGTTTATCACACGGATAACAATGTTCTGAACGTCCTCAATTTCCTTTAGGAGAGCCGTAACTCAAATTGTGTTGCATGCATCAATGCTCGATATCCTGTCGTGTTCCTGGAGCAACTCCTTCCTTGCATCACCCCGGACGAGGCCACCGCGACCCATCAGCTTCCATGGACGGATCTTGTACGCGCCGTGCACGCGTCACATCCATGAACCGTCCCTCCTTCTCGTCCTCCTCTTCGTTATCACCCTCGTCTTCTTCGCTCATCACTTCGTCTTCGTCGGGGAAACGATCCCGGTTGGTGGGTAACCCACTTGCCCGACGCTCCGCCTCTTCGACCTTCATGTCCGCCATGAGACGGTTAATGGAGTCTCGTTTTGTGGCCTCGAGCTTTGAGTCCTGTTAATTTGTGCGGTAGGTATTAAAAACGAACTTTCCCTGATATAGAACGGGACAATGTACGTACCCGTTCTGTCTGTAAGCGTTGTAGCTCTGGGAGATAATCACTGTCGAGTTGTGGTCATATATGAAACAGCCATCCCTTGGAAGAGATGATCAGATTTGAGCACAAACCGTTCATATTCTCCGCGCGCTTCCTCCACTGCTTTGAAGAATTCGGGCATACCGTCGCCAGTTATCGCGGAAACTCCCACCGCCTGAAGAACCACAGATAAAATATCGTGAATCCTTCATATTAGGAGAGACGAGATACACTCGCACCTTCAGATGTTGATAAAACTCGTCTAGAACCAGACTCATGCTGTGCATAAGGCTGTCCATATAATTGGGATCGCCGTCTCCACCGCCTCCACCACTACCTCCTCGACTCCCATGTGTGGATAAGGCACGTTGAAAGGCTTCAAAATCCTGCATCCATTCAATGGCGAAGTCATGCTTTTGGACGTCCGTCTTATTAAAGACGAGGATGAAAGGAAGCTTTGTCTTGTATAGTATACTAAACACGGCGTTGAGTGCCAGGACGTGGAACCTAAATTGGACTGTGGCTTGAGGGAGACGTTTTCACATACCTACAGGCGTAAAGCATGTTGGACATAAACGTCGCTGGAGCAGTCGTCCGGGCTGTGTCGATGATATACGCCACGGCGGTTGGGAAGGTGGCGGCTACTGCATCCGTGATGATTGCTCCTGATGCAGACCACGTAAAGATCTCAATCTGACCTGGGGTATCTAGAACGACATAGCTGAGAGATTAGGGTAACCAGGAGGTTAGGGGAATAGTCCATATGTATCAGGATGGGCCCCAGCGAACTCAACTCCACGCTATCAGCCCGTTTCTCGATTAGATTGAGAACTTGATCAAACTTGGTGGTAAATAGATTCAGAGCGGTCAGGATGCCTCCGTTCGGGCCAAGATTGTACCTTTTCCGGTGCCCGATATGATCAGCGTCCAGATACTGAGCATGACCTCGAGGGACATGAGTGATTGTGACTCACTGCTTCATCACCTCGGCATAGTCGATCGTATCTCGAATATCAATGTTCGCTTCAAATGGCATGTGTGTGACGGCGGGATCCAAATTCAAGATGTAGGGTGCGCGGGGCTCAGGAGGGAGTGATGGTGATGTGGAGGAGCTGGTGGATGCGGACGGCTGCTGAGTGGAGTCTCCTGGATCTTTGGGTTGACCACTTTCGGATATTTCTGGGACTGTTTCAGAGCTTTGTGGTCTGGAAGGACGAGGTGGTACCGAGCGGAGGTACGAGTTGAGGCGTTGGACGAAGGTGGTTTTACCTGAGCCAGCCATCCCAATAGTGATCAGAACCAGGGGTTTCCTAGCCTCCCTTGAGACATCTGTTCTTTCCATGTATCAATAGCCTAATTAGGCTGCGAAGCGGTTCACAAGATGACAGTGACGAATAAGAAAAGTTCAAGCCCGTTCTAAACATCGATTTCGATTTGCTTCCAATTGTTCGGCAGCGAAATGTACTTGATACGGGCTATGCTGGGTACGTGGGGCAGCATCTTACTATATATCAGGATGTAGTAGCGGGAAATGGCCCATCATTGGTGTAATACGTCACATTGATATTATAGAACGGAGGTAGTTTAGTATACACTCAACTATACATTATAGCCTACTCTATCATTCTATTTAATCAGAATGGTGGCGGTGCGGTGTATGAAGGGCGAACATCTAGATGGGAGTGCAATTTCGCCTTGAGTGAGACTCAAAGTAGTGAAAGATCACCCGCGGATACAACCTCAACTTCACTCACAGATGCCTTTGATGCACGAGCACAGGCACAAGGATCAGAGGGACGGGTATGTCTAGCCTATTATGGGAGGCTGGAGTATGGAATGGTAATTACTAATTACGAAGCCCCAAAGTGGCAGGCTTGTTACCGATGTGGATAATAGCCGAACCCTCCGTTTTGCTGCTGCGCCTGAAAATACTGCTCCGGTGAGTATGTGGGTTGCGGAAAGGGTGGCGATGGCAGATGCTGGTCCTGCTGCTGAGGTGGGTGCAGACCGAATCCACCTTGCGGCTGCTGCATATGGAAGTATTTCTGCTGTGGTGGTGGTGGACATTCGGGTTGTGGAAAGGGGCATAGTGACGGCGGATTCTGAACCTGCTGCTGAGGTGAATATTCGGGTTGTGGGAAGAGGTATCCTGGCGGTGGGTGGTGAACCTGCTGTTGGGGTGGGTACGAACTGGATGCCTGTTCCACCTGGCGGTGCTCTTGCTGATATGGCGGGTACGGGGATTGACTCAGAGGGGCGTATGGCTGCTGCAGGCCTTGCTGTGGGTACGGTGAGGCATACGATGGTTGGTAAGGAGATGTATGAAAAGTAGACGAAGATGGTTGCTGGAATAAGTTCATGGGTTGAGGTCCTTGATCATAAGGATCTATTTGCATCTCGTTGGTGGGTAAGGGGTGATGATTGATGGGTGATACGAGGGATAGATCGGTAGACGAAGAGTCAGATAGTGGCGTACTATCCTGAGAGGTGTTTCTCAGGAAATTCGTCCCTTAGTGAGAGTCAATGTACTGCTGCCCAAGCATATAAAGGAAAGAACCACTCACATAGCTCCTGTACTCGCCGGCTATTAACTTCCCAAAACGCTTCACGGTTGATGATTTTGGCCGCAACTTTAATAACATACTCTATGCAGTTACTTGCGATGCGATGGTATACCCATTTATCCCCTATCGTTCGACAGATGGTGTCGATCCCCTGATGATCTAGTCTAGTGTGACCGAGAACAGCGTAGACAAATTTCTTGTCGTTTAAATGCCGATTCTGCCATTCGCTCGGCTGGGTGTAGGGGACTTCGGAAGTAGAGTAGACGATCCGGCGGGCGCCCTTGTCTCGGCGCAGCTCGTACTTGTGCTCGCCAACGATTATGACGGCATGACCCCACCGATTGAAAAGGTCCTTCAATGAGAGCTCCTTTTGTTCTGACGGATCTTCAGGACTAGGAGGTCGACGCTTTTAGCTAATGACTGATAAAAGTAGACCACGATAGTCAGGTGGTGGCGAAATCGAACCCTTCGGCCATCCTTACCAACTGGCAAACCAAACGCGGCAATGTCGGCGTCATTGCAGGTTGATTTCCCTATCATTTCATTCCCAATGCGCGGAAGAAGTTCTGCCGCACATGCCGTGGTGGCAACTATGATGGCCTCAATAACTTTATCTGGGCCCATCGCCTACTATCTAATATAAATCGCGATCGGAAGTCTGGATTATCAGTTGTCAGAACTGTACTATGAAAAGAAGATTCGCTCACGGACCGGATTGCTAGGATGATGATGGTGGGCAAGTGCCAGCTCTATTGGTGAGAGAGAGAGAGGATCACCCATAAGATATAGTGAAGCCTCCTCCCCAAAACGCTGACATGCAATGCGGAACCATGCTGGTCAATGGATCTTCGGCAGCGTGCCGGCGGTAATCGAAGAAAACACCGAAGCCGCTCGTGATCCTCGTCTGCTACTAGTTGCAGGAAATGCGGTCGCCTCGTGTGTCACCTCAGACTATGGTTGGGACTATGAGGCTGTTAATGAGGACGAAGGCGAATTCCCTACAGCTGGCGGGAACGATGATGGTTCTCGGGAGGCCGGTTTCCGGTCCACTTTGCCCATTTGGAGACTTCAACCAGAAAGGCTGTAAACCAATGCACTTTGTATTCCGTGGGGACCGAGGAATCACTTGATAAGGAACAGAGGTCTGAGTGACCGGGATTACCGGGAGCACTCGCCCCACAGCGAAGAGCAACTGGGTTTTAGATTCTAAGGGTCTTATATCTGGAATAGTACATGAGGTGGGAGTAGTGTTGCATGTAAGGGATCTAAGATCAAGGCGCTGCGTCGAGCAAATGTCTCGGGTCTTTAAAGTGTTCTAGAGGGCAATTGGAGACTGTAATTGAAAACTATTCCTTTTGGAGTAACGAAACTCCTGTTGATATCCCTTTTCCTCGGGAGCTCTCCATCGCGGCATTGCGCCATCGATTCCCACTTCGTCAGCCCCAAAATACAGCGAGAGATAATTGGTCACCATGTCCCATAAGGCCGAAAGCGACTCGCATAGCGCAAACTTTAATCCTCGTGTTGCCGATATCCTTCACCTGCGGCAGCATTACATTACAGCATGATCAAAAACACCCTTTTTCAGTTCTCCGACCTTACCCGTATCTATGGGATACTAAGACTTGAGTAGCCATTGGAGATGGAGTGAATGACGACAACAAGCCGGTTATGCGTCGATGTATCAAACGGACCGCACTAGCGGCATTTCAATTCCACAATAACGTACTTTCAATTGACATGGCGACGGTATAGTAAAACATGGATAACGACAGATGGGAGAGCGTAAGTTCGCCTTGAGCGAGTATCAGTCATACGCTGATATGAAGTGGCACGCCCGCGCCAATGAGGATAACACAAGGGGATCTAGAATGTTGATTGGTCCATAGAAGAGGCGCGTAGAAACATAAGAGCATATTAAAAGGTGGGAGTCGTGCAAGTTTACCTGGAATCTATGTGCATAGAGGGCCTCTCGCACCAAGGGCCAATTGCGCATGTTAACGAACCCAACACCATCATAGCATGCCGAGACCCAGGTAGACCATCGCTCCGCCAACAAGAACGTGTGCTGCGGTACGGACGATTCTTCTGCGCTTGGTGGGAGGCGCAACCTTGCATGCCACTCCGTGGTCTGGAGTGACAGTAACGTCGCAGTGCTCGACGGGCTGGACAACATCCATCCGAGTCTCGTCCATGGAATGGAGTGATGGAGAGGATGTCGATTCCGCAACAGAGTATGGGGTTGTCTCGTCCTCCTCTTCCACGTCTGCGTGCTTGCGCTTCCGGCTCCTGGTGTCGACGTCGCGTGCCTAATTTATGAACACCGATGAGTAACTACTTTCCTATGCATACGCTGATTGAGGTATCATCGCTCACCTCTTCGACGACTGTGAGGGCAGAGGTCAAAGCTGCCTGGAATGCCTCCATCTCCGCAGTGATCTTGTCCGTAGCCGCTTTCATCAGCTGGTCAATGCCTATAAGCACCGCGACACTGGATCAGTCACCATGCCCATCAGATCGCGTGGTAAAAAGACAGACCTTGCATAAACATCTCCTTGCATTGAGCAATATCACTCTGCATCTGAATCACATCACCCTTGGCTAGAATCATCGTACTTTGCAGCGCCGCCTGCTCAGTCGAAACACGCGTCTTCAACTCCTCTAACCCTTCCCGCATTTCGTTCATCATCTCGACCTTCTTCTCTTGGTATGCTCGATTCATATCCATCAAGTCCTTCTGGGCGATCCCAACCTCGAGCGTGTCGCACTTCTTCTGAAGTTCCGCGAGCGTAACGTCAAGATGAGCTTTGTGCAGGGTGAAACGGCGCTTCGACCTGTTTCGAGAACCTTCGAGCTTGGAGACTTTCTCGTTGAGATCCTAATGATACAAGGAATCCGATTGGTTAGAAATTCTTTCGCTAGGTCTAGGGAGGGGAAACACCATACCTTAAGACAGTCATTGATAACGTCGAGATCAGACTCGCTGTCATAGCTATCGAAGTTGTCTCCGTCGTCTTCCACAACGGATATTTTGGAGGCATCTCCCGCCGGCTGCTCATGCTCCTGTTGAGCAGGTCTAGTCTCAAGGGAATGCACATCGCCTTCATCGTCACTGGCGGGCTCATCTTCACCATCTCCGCCATCTGGCGACTCATGATCACCAGCTGCTTCTACGTCCATATGAGCATTGGCCTCCACAGCAATGACTGCGGACTCTCCCCCAAGTTCATCAACATCTATCGGCCCCATGCATGTGGCTTCCAGACATGCTCTTTCCATAGGGTCAATGCAGATGACCTCGGGCTCGGGCGTGGGGAACGCATCGGCGTCGATGACCTCGTGGATGGGCTTGGTCACATCGTCTCCTCCATTCACGCCCACAATTTGACCTTGCTCCTTCAACACCTCGAGAGCCACCGCGCGATTGCGCTCCTGCTCGCTCGGACCGGCCGCAGGTTGTGCGCCTACGAGGGATGCGATGTATCCCGCTGATATAGGTGATACATGCGGTGATTGCGGCTGGAATACCGGCGATTCAGGCATATATGGTGGCGAAGTAGGCGAGAATACTGGCGATTGGACAGGGTAATGACATGATGTCGGAGACTCAAAGTCCTGCGGTGATCGAGGCCAATAGCCGCATGGCGATACGGGCCTGAATTCGTATGGTGATTGAGGCCTGAATTCGGTCGGTGATTGAGGCCCGAATGAGGATGGGGGTAAGGGAGCTGGAATTGATGCTTGCTGTGAATCGTTGTACATGCGGCGCCATGGCACGTCGTTGACCGCGGGGAGTGGCTCCTGGAGCTGCTGGAGTTGAGATTGATCCTGCTGAGAGGTTGGCTGGCGCGATTGAATGACCGGCACGGACGGCTTAGGGATTGCCCAGAACGGTGGGAAATGCCGACCCAACGTGTTGTGAAGCGCATGACGAGGAATGGGCTGGACTACCTCCATGGGTACTTCGATTGCGTCAACGGGAGGGGTGGTGACGATCGCAACATCAGAGCAGGATTCTATATCTTCATCGTCATAAGGAATCTCTTCAACGGCGAAGTACTTATGAGACGCTTGGTCTTCGATCTCGTCCACTTCGTCCTCGTTGGAAGAAGACAAGTTATCGATGTTGGAAGGAAGGCCGTAGCCTCGTCCAGTGAACGAGGCAGTGGGTGATGCACCGAGAGCGCTGGCGGAAAGGAGCTCAACCTTGGCAGTTAGCGGTTCATAGACCTAATAAAGCGTGATCAGTACCGGTCGATAGTCCCAGTCCCGGAAGAAACATACATCGCCGCCCCTATGAACTGCTTTGCCAAATGTGATGATATCACCTGTCTCCAGCCTCTGCGGATGGCCGACACGGAAGTTCTTTCCATCTCGGGTGATAAACGTTCCGTGATGTGAATGATCGGGCGGATCGCTAACGAAGACCTGTGGAGCATGAAGCCACATGTCAATACGGGTGGGGCGCGCTGCATTCGACGGCACCACTCACTGATCCCTCCGAGCCAAAGACCAATCTCGCATGCTGACGACTCATCACAGGACACAAGAATGCGGCCATTCCTGGTTCCACCAGCTTTCCGCCCACGGGATCATCCTCCGCGATAATTTCAGTAGGGAGCGCTCCTGAAGATCGGCCGACGATGATCATTCCATCCTTGGTATCCGACCTGCGGTACACGCGAGTGTGGGTCTCGCCATCCTGTTCGATAACGAGCCTCAGACCATCTGCTACTGAGGAGTGATTCGAATGTCAGTTGGAAGCCCTTGACCATGCATGAGGTGCGCGCCCTTACAATCATTGCTATCCATTGTGACCTGGACTGAGCCCCTGTCTTTCGAGGAGAGACGATGAATTCGTGTTTAAGGAAAGCGAAACAGGCGTCTACAGCAACGACGATTGGGTTCTTAGAGACAATGTTAGACGATGAAGCCCAATCTGCCTCGCGAGGTTAATGTGGGTGGATGAAAGGTGGTGGGCAAGAGGCAAGAGCGGAACGCTTTATGGTGCCCTGATTGCTCCCGTGGCGTGCAGCTGCTGCCGCGATTCCAATTCGATTCCGGAGTACTTGACTCTTCTGACTCTTCAGTTCAAGTCGTGATGCACGCATGTAATTGAGTCGAGGTAAGAGACCTGGAGGAGCGAAGCGCAGTACGATGGGGCAGCTTCAACGCTGGAAGGCGAGTTCCATCGGCATCAATCTGCATCCTCTTATTGATCTTGAAGGACCCTTAACAGTGACTGCAGCTCAATAGGACTTCACTCTGAACTTGGTGGCATCCACGATCTTCCCGCCGGACTTTCTTGACTATTCCTCGACAAATACGGCGAAAGGGCTTTCATTGACATCAATTATTCCGACCGGAAGATACATAGCACGGTCGTAGTTCACAACACCCGGTAACACTATGAAATGTGCCCGAATCTCGGTCTGCAGCTGCCAGCCATCCTAATAATTCGCAGTCTGTGAATCCACAATATATCCGTATCGGAAAGGAATGCTACGCCTGAGATGGGATTGCTGAGGGTTGAGTTCCAGCATATAGTGGCACCTATATGGAAGGCATGTATTTTGTGGTTTCCTCTACTCAGTTATTGAGAATTCATCGCTTCGCATTATCACTCCAGGTGTCTCCCTTGGGATGAAAGCCTTCAAACAAGAACGTCGCCCTCAATCCCACATGAACGAAATGCGGCTTTACTGAAGACAGATATTACGGAGCCTTATCAATCGCGCTTACGCGTATAACGCCACGTAGACCAAAAACTGGAATTTGGCGATGGTTGGCATCCTACCATCTCCCTCGTTAATCCACCAGTTCCGACTGGACGCGCGTGTGGTTGCTCCAAGCTTCTAGTGGGTGCAATTGAATTCAATCCTACGTGGAACGCTTCCCATTGATCATGCCTATCGTTGACCTATGTAGTGCGCTTCTCATACGAGAGCTCAGATGATTCCTCCAACGGAACCCGTTTCTTGCACCTCCACAGAGGTGCTGCCTGGTGCTCTCAAGAAACGATCTAAACGGGGTATCGGGCGCAGATGATGAACACATAGCTTTAGCCAGCCCGAGTGGCTAGTGTAAACCACGGAAAATTCTGGCATTAATTCTTCGTTTCGGGAGTGGACTGAATGAGAAATCAAATGAACCCCATGATATTATTATCATATGTACAAGGCGATAATCAAGACGTCTTCAACAATGGATCACTTTGTTTGGAGTTTGAAGGTTGATCTCTCTTTACGTTCGGCTCGGTTCGGTTGATCTGGAAACGAAAAGGAAGATGAGAAATCAGGTTCCAGCGATGTCCTTTGAAAAAGAAAAGAAAACTCACATAATATTCAACCCCGATGGCGTGAAGCGTCAAAGCGAGCCAAAGTGCCGCGCCGAATGAGAGGCGTAGAGCACTTCCAATCTCCTCGATCGTACCACCGATATCGGCCCTCACAGGTACCACGCTCGTCGCAGCCACGCCTTGACAACTTGGGTACTTTGTAGAGAAGACATTCGACATATTTCCCTCATTCAACGTGAATTCAACTTCATCGCATCGGAATACCTGTCGATTAGGCGTGAGTGACCACCGTGAGTGGATTTTTGAGAATTACATGTACTCACTGTATAGTGTGTCCCGACGAATTTCGTGATCACTGCTGCTGTTATCATAATGACCCGAGCGGTGATGATGGAACCCATGTAGAACATAGCGCGCAGTGCCCATTTCCGATGATCAGCGATGCGACGTGGACGTTGACGGATATACGTCCAGGATTTGAATACCGCGTAGCCCGTCATAAATGAGAGCGTCCAAACGATGGATTGGACGGACATGGAGCCTCCGATGGCGTGTGGCGCGATCATCAAGGCGCCGATCATGCTGATGTAGAGGAGTGTGAAGGCGATGCGGCCACTGATTCGGTGGAACTGGCGGTAGTTCTATGGATGGATGCGGGATCAGTCAGATGGGAGAGGAGAGGTCCCAACGGCAAAGGTTTTTGGGGCCCTTACATTTCGGATGCTGGGAACGAATTGAAATATAGAGAGGATGCCGCTTGCTAAAAGCACATGCATTCAGTTAGCTCAGCCCGCGAGGTGTTTCTAAGCGACTAAACTCACGGAGCACGGTTGCGAGGTGGAGCTGCATCCCAACTGCAAAACAGAGAGCGCGAAATGATGAGTGAGAAATCTTGCGATAAAGAATTGATTCCAGCTCGCACCTTGATAAAACTTCTGGTTATACCAGAACCAATCTCCTGGGGCGATCTTCCTTCTCAAGACTTCTGGCGCAATGTATTCAAGCCTTGCCAGGGAGAAGAGGAGCATGCACCCTCCGAAAAACAACCCTACAAGGGAGATAATGTTGAGGTTACTGACATGTCAATCTAGCAATGGCAAGTTGAACTAACATAGGTAGCTATCAGACGGTTTTGCGAAGCCGAAAAAGCCTCGGCGTTTTGATACTGAGATTGATGTTGATGATTGTGAAGTAGAAGACATGACTGAGGGAGCAAAAGTGTTGTTGGAGAGGAAGGGAGGCGGAAGGGATGTTATATATACCGCCAGGCCCAGTATACACGGGTTCAGTGACAGTGGTCAATTTCACCGATCATCAAAGTGACATGGCGGTTATTTTCGGTCTGTTGCCGAACAACATCGGCGACGACGCCGGGAATCGAACACTACGGTTCTCATGCCCCTCCCAGAAAGCATGTCGTAATTCACCAGGCCGATCCTTTCGGATACAGTACCGTACTTTTTCAGAGGCATGTCCTCTTGAATTCCGGGCATCTGGCATCATAATGAGAGTCGGAGGTTGTCAGTCGGTGAACACCGACCAAAGGCGGGAATGTCTCCGAGCACGGGGCGCACTCCACTAGTAGATCATCGTTGACCTCATTAGTTCACATGCTCCTACTACTTTCACTTGAAAGGCTCTCACCTCTGACTTAGGCCGCGGGTTCTAGTTCAGTGTTGTTCCCAGGATCAATCGGCAGAAAGAAAGGGAGTCTGAAAGCCATTGCACAATGATCACTATGATGAAGTTAACGCAGCTGGACAACCAGTGTTCTAGTCTTATAGCCGGCGACTAACGGCCTCGTATTGCTAACGGATAATCCCATTTGGGATTTGGTGCCAAGACTTCTCCGAAGCAAGGGTCATCGCTCTGTCCGGTTGCTACTTCGACTTCGGAGACAATTCAAAAGGAAGGGGGCAACGTGTTTGTTTCTAATAACAACCACAACATCTAATCTGGTCAATGGTACGGCTAATCTTCGCACTCCGCAGTTGCTGCGAGACGGCTCCACAGTGGGAAACGTGATTCGACTCCCCTTCACTTCACCTATACTTCTCTAATTATTTCTTGTACTAGCACTGGTGCTACGTCCAACCATCCTCTCTCTAATCCACTGGCATCCTCATGTTTTTAGCAACCAAGGAAGCTGGCCTACCTTTCCCGGCCGAGTCCGCCGTGGCAGCAAGGTTTTATAAGCGCAGTCAACGTTGGAAGGCGCTTTCGTTTTTCTGCTACGTCATCGCCAATGGGCTTTTCGTTTTGTGGTACGCGGGCGTATCATACACGAAAGTCACTGGATGGTCTAGTGAGAGCGTCGTAACAACAACATCGCCGATATCGCCATCATCAATACCGCCAATACCATCCCCAGCGACAAAATCGCCTTTGTCCAACCTTGGGTTATCGGCAGACGAAGCCTACACACTTGGCTCCACGGACCTATCGGAATACAAATCATCGCTGAAGGACTTCATACACACTCATTTCCCCTCAAAACTTCAAAAAGCGCTCATTCAGGGCGTCGAACAATATCTCCCTCAGAATGGGCGGTCGACTCGCGACCTTCCAGCCATGACTGATTACAAGACCGGTTGGCAGACGGATAAATCGAAGCGCCTGGTGGGTTTGAGCTGGAGACACCACAATGCTCGATGGAATTGGGATATGCTTGGAGATGCCGAGGCGAACGATTGGGTGAACAAGCATTTCGGAGGGAGTCTGATCAAGGAGGTTTGGGATTCGTTGCCCGTGGTCATTCTGGTATGGTAGCTATCATCATCGATTCTATCAGAAGTCAAAGGCGGCTTACCCCTTGATGTCGAATTCTGTCTCATAGAAAGCGGATATGCTCCGATACCTGCTTCTTCTTGTTCATGGCGGAGTCTACACAGACATCGATACTACCTGTTTAAGGTCGATCACGCACTGGGGGAAGAACGCAGTGTTATGGAAGGATGGGAAAGACTGGCTTATCCCATCTCGAAGAGGCGAGACGTTGGAGAGCATGAGGAAGAACCTCGGACCACCGAGCGTCATCATTGGCGTTGAAGCAGATGTTGGGGATAGACCTGATTGGCATGATGTACGTCCTCTTCTCACCCTCCCTCTAATCGTCGAATTCACACTCAAACCTCGTGTTTTCGCCAACGTAGTGGTGGGCCCGCCCGCTTCAAATCGTGCAATGGACGATGGCTTCCGCACCCTCCCACCCCATCATGCTCGACGTCATCTCTCGAATCGCTCAATCTTCAGAAGGCCTACCAGCCTGGACAGCCGAACGATCTGCCAACCTGACCGAACTCCGAATTCATGGCCAAGTTGAGGCCGCAGAGAAGTTGGCCAACGTCTTACCTTGGGCCGATCCAAAAGCCGGAGGCCATCGCTCCGTGATGGAATGGACCGGACCTGGAGTCTTCACCGATGCAGCCTTTCGGTAAGATTTATTTCTATCTACTCTCGCTCTTTGTGCATGTCCTAAAAATAGCTGGGGCGTTCATCCATATATAGATACCTCAACACTCGATATGGACTCACGTGGCCCGTCCTCCGCAATCTTCGGGCGCCGTTACGTGTGGGCGACGTGGTGATCCTGCCTGTCACTGGGTTCAGTCCTGGGGTGCAACAGTTCGGTGCGCAAGAGGTTGAAGACGAGCAGGCGATGGTCTTTCATGCGTTCTCTGGATCGTGGAAAGGAAAGGCATTAGGGTGGAAGGGATCAAGTTAAGCGAACGAAACCTGGGTGAACGAACAGAACAGAGACGGGGTGGGGGTCGCATTATTGGAATTCTTATCATTTGTACAACACAACATTCGAATTATCATCGGACATTAACAAAGACACAAAGTGAAAGCAGTATGCAAAAACAATGGGGGTGCGGGGTATTTAGGATAAGTAAAAAAAAAAAGATATCGTTCGTGATCGATCAGAAGGTCCAAAGTTTATACCATATCAAATATCCACCTATGTCGTTATGACGCTTGGTACTGAGGCGGCGGCATCTCCTCACTGTTATCCCCACTATCCCGTCTCTCCGTCTGTGGCTGTGTCTGCGATTGTGGCTGGTTCGGTCCTGCCATCATCCGGATCACAGCAGAAATCTCCGTGTTAGGTATATCCCGCGCCAGGAGCTGTTGAATGACCTCCACCGGTTGCGACAACCCGGACGACTGTTGTTGCTGTCGTTGACCGTCAGGATTTCGCACCGACGAAACCCTTCGTTGACCATCAGATCCAGAAGGAGCGGTCGATTGCATATCGTCCGATCTGGATGAGGCCGTCACTGATCGAGGGTTGGTACTGGTCGGTGCGCGACTGGTTATTGTCGGAGCTGAGAAATCGCTTGAAGTCCTCTGCTTCGAGGTTGTAGATGTCATTCCGGCGGTTAGAGGGGAACGTTCCAAGGCTGACGTCGATCCAGTGGGGCTGAACGCTGAGCCCGTCGATGGGAGGTGGTCAACGCTGTAGTATGGCGTGACGAGGGCTGCCGGACCGGAGACCACCTCCCTCGGCTCGATGGGGGAGTGTTCTGGGCTCGGTGCATTACGTCTTCGCCGTCTTCGTCTCAGGAAGATGAAAAGTAGAAAAGCGATGATGAGGGCGGCTACGCCTGCAACGGCACCTGCGATGGCAGGCGCACTGAATGACTTCTTTGACTCGGCTGCAGGTGGCAGTGAGGTGGCAGAGGTTGATGATGACGACGCAGAGGAAGCGATAGTCGAGGAGACAGAATTTGACGTCGTAACAGAAGCCGAAGCTGCTAAAGATCGATACCTTACGAGAAATGCCGTCAGAGACTGAAGCCAAATGAAATATTTGTCCAAGGCTCACACAAAGCTATGTAAGTAGACCTCCCCGCCCCCCGTGTTAACCACAGTAAGGTTATGCGCCCCGCTAGAAAGAGTGGGTGTTGTGATGACGGTCTGATCGCATGAGTCGACCGAGCCAGAGACTGAACCAGGGCCGAGGGAGGTGGTGGTTTGGACTGCAGAGCCGTCGACGTAAACCGTAGCTGGACCGCCAGTGGAATCAAGAAGGAAAGTGACCGTCACCGAGGTGCCTGCAATGCAAAAAGTAAGCAAAAAGTGCAAGAAAACTTGGCGCCCAAGAGGTGACTTGCCATTGAACAGAATACCGGCACTATATCCATTTGACGGCAAGGTTGTAAGACTTTCGCAGTGCACTGAATCATACCCAGAGCTAAAGTAAAAAGTAAAGGTCAGACGGTTTACGTGTCTAACTCAATCCGTGAAAGTGAGAGCGCTCACCTTGCCGGCAAGGGGAGCCCATTATTTGCGTAGGAGACGCTCGGATCATTCATAAGTACAGTCACAGTGCCTTGGGCGGCAACCCCAGCGACCAGCGCCGCGAGGATCGTCCAGCATGTTGGGATCATTTTGACGCGCAACAGGCGAGATGATCCTCCTGGTTATGATCTAAAAAGGGGATGAGGCGGTGAAGAGGAACAGCTTTTATGCGCAGTGTCCGGCACGTGTCTGACTGGAGTAAATAAAATAGTGGGAGATAGAAGCCTTACAGCCCTGGGGACTTCGGGACAGCCAGCCACGCAATTGGAATTGAATCGGGCCAGGTCTAGTTGTTACCTTTGTCTTTCGAAATTGAGAAAATACAATGCCGTTGTTGGTAT
Organism: Tulasnella sp. JGI-2019a; assembly: GCA_019633535.1. NCBI lineage: Eukaryota > Fungi > Basidiomycota > Agaricomycetes > Cantharellales > Tulasnellaceae > Tulasnella sp. JGI-2019a. The sequence continues at coordinate 34,845 of WSUE01000074.1, read as the reverse complement.
TCACTTTGAGTCCAAGGAAGCGCTGGTATTTGAGGGGTTGTCAGACTCTCAGGAGGAAGGAAGCGTGAAAGATGGTGGCAAGGAAAGGGGCAGTGCGTGAAACGAGCGGTGCTGCCTCAACACTACCCTTACCTTGCAATACAAATTGAGGGGCCGGCCCACCTATCCTAGCCCATCCCTCATGTCTACTTATGACTCGCCGAAAGGTGCCCTTCGGCAGTCTCTTCTCCTTTTGCCACTTCTTACCCTTCCACTCTTGGCTGTGCCGTGATGATCTCCCCAGCACTATGGCTGATTCTTCTGTCTACTGTGGTTGGGGTCATGGCTCAAAGCGCAGTGACGGTTCTGCTGAATGATACACGGGTGGTTTATTGGCTAGGGGGACAACAAACTACGTGAGCCAGTCAAACCCACGTTTGAAAAAAAAAACTGTTGGCATCGGCGCTTATATCCAATTCAGTCTAGCAGGTATCACAAATGGCGGTGGGCCAGCAGCTTTCCTAGGACAGTGCGGGAGCTTTGTCGGTCTTTATGCAACGAACTCGGCTGCCAGTCTCCTCTTCACTGGTGAGCACCCAGTATCGGCCCACACCATAGCTTACAATTCTCACTTCGATCACGATCACTCCTTCATCTCATACTTCCGATCTTAGGCACGTCGGTCACGGTCAACGTGCTCGCTGACGAGGCTCGAGGAGGTCCATATGATGTCTACTTGGACGGCACCCTGAATCAGCAAGGCAACAACTACGCAGCGGATGGCAGCAATCCGTTCTCCAATTCCTGCAACCCACTCCCAGTTTCCATCGCCAATCTCCCCAATACCGTTCACAACGTTACGGTCGTAAACTTCAATGGTGGTCTTCAAGAACTACTTGTTCAAAGCTTCACGTGCGTTTTCCCTCCTTTGTGTCTTCATTCCTTGCCTCATCCAAAGTATCTCGACCTTTCTAGTTATATCGGATCTCCAGCAGCGCCGACCGGCATGGTGTCCACAAGCTCTAGCTCTGTCCCCTCGAGCACATCAACCCCAACCACATCAACCCCGACTTCAACCACCACCTCCGCCACTCCCTCGGCAACGCAAGCTGCGGCTTTAACGACCAAACATAGCTCCGTCGGCCCCATAGTCGGAGGGGTCATCGGTGCGATTGTCATCATCGCACTTCTCATTGCTTTATTCTTCTTCTGTCGACGACAAAATCGTTCTAAAAACATCGATCTTGCACAAGGTGAACGCACACCACCAACTGTCCTTGGCGGCGATAACAGCAAATACACCAATGTCCCTCATCAGATGGCAGTCGTGCCTTCTGCTCTTAGTGCGACTGGAGACGTCACAGACCATAATTTAAGCCCGATCGGCTACGCATCGGATACAAGCACCCAATATGCCTATGACCCATACTCAAACGTGGCATCCATTGCGAGCAGCCCTGCGAACCCTCAATCTGTGACCGCGGATTCTAAATCATCCCGTTCGGCTGCACCGCTTCCCCTCGGTGCGATGAGGCCCACGTCAGGACCATTTGATTATCAACAACCCTCCCCTCGTAGCGAGCAGACTCAGCGTGAGTCCACCGCTCCGTCGACCTCACAATCCCAGGTCGAAATAATCCAGGCTATGTTGGCGCGAGGGATTCCTAACGAAGAGATCAGCGCTATGATCAGGATGATGGCTGCAACTGGAGGGTCGAGCAGTGGCGGAAGTCAGGGTGGCGGTAATGCGCCGAATCAGACGCTTCAGCTGGTAGCGGGGACACCGCCGAGTTATGACTTCAAAGGGTAGTTGGAGTTGGACCTGCCGGCGTGCTGAGAAGAAGGGCCTTTCGTACATCTTATATCCTTTTTGCACTTTTCTCCCCACCAACATATCCTCGAGCCACTGTTGCGAGCTTCACCGTTGTCTAGGGCCTGGTGATCCACAATTCTGGCAAGATCATGTAGCGTTAATGAATGGATACTTCCCCTACCATCTGGAACGAAGACAGGTATTGGCATGCATAAATTGATCAAAATTCCACCCCTTGATATTCAAGTATGGAGCTAAGAGGGTTTGCAGCTGATGATTGTCCTGTGGATACAGATTGAAAGTTTATATAGATTTCGAGGCCTGTTCTTCAAAGCATGAAGACCAATACTGATAATCCAGATCATATGAAACGGTGATTTTGATCATGGAACGTCGAGGGATCAAAGTCTCCCCGAACTCGTTCGATCCAGCTCCTGCTCTCTCGCCACGATTGTCAAGCACCTACTACCTGCATCGACATTCCTCCTCGATCTCTTGCATCCTGAAGGAGGGCAAGACCCACCTCAACCTCTTTCCACTGTTCTTTATAATCGTTCATCATGTCGCTATACTCAAGTTTCAAAGCGCTCGATGCAGGTAGTCGAGCTAAAAACTGTGCCACGGCCTCTGTATCCTTGATGTAGCTCCTCTGAACATCAATCCGATCGAGTAGGGTGGGATGATACTCCATCGCGTGACTCATGTTCTTGGAAGCATCCAGGCTGATGCTCATAGATTGGATCATAGGGCATGACGTGGTGATGATGGCGAGCGCTCGGAGTGTTAGATCGGACCGCTCCATTAGGTCTTCCCACCCAGTGTCCCCAATGTTGAGGTAGATCAGGCGAGGTAAGTGTGAGAGTAGCGCTTCGAGGTCATTGTCGTGCATGGGTATACGCGGTACCAAGACGATCGATAAGATTTCCAACGTTGAACACTGCGAGAGTGGTTACAGTGCCTCCACAGGAAGACCTTCCAAGCCGACTCCGTAACCTTGAAGAATGAGGCTTTCAAGGGGTTCGAAGGTACCCACAACCTGAGAGAACTCTACAATAGCACATGACGACATATATGAATCGGCGACCCGGATATGGGTGAGTTCAGAAAGTGAAGATAGGCGCTCGAAGAACGACGTAGTTCCGGGACACGAAATTAAGGTGAGCCGATGCAACGAGCCGAACCCTCGGCGGTATGAAGCAGGATGAGACGGTACTAAGCCTATACCCTCGAGTCGAAGCTCCTCTAAATGTTTGTGGCCCGCGAGTATGGAAAGGATAGCATCGAAATCGTGATCTGAGTCGGTTCCTTCAATTTCCACGAGCCGGAGGGCGGGAGGACGCGCGAGCATTTCGGAAATAACAGTGAGGGTGGATGATTCGACCACATCGCAGATAAGAAGATCAAGTTCCTCGAGAAATGGGCTTAATGTCGGGATCTGCATGCAGAACGCCGTGGCAGTCTTGCAATGCGGTCCATAAAATAATTTTCGAAGCATCGGGCCCGCAAAAACCAAAGCGTAAGACCCATCGGTTTCTTCAGGGATAGGGTCGAGGAGGGGGATCTGGAGTTCGTGTAGTAGGGGAAGTAGCGGTTGTGGTAACTGAGCGATTATACTGCGGAGTTCGTCCACAATGGTGTTATGCGGCCAATCGTAGAGACATAATGTTTTGATCCAAGATCCATAGAGAATGAGACGATCCAGATTCTTCTCGGTACATCCCTTGTCAAAGTGCTATATGTACCCAATGCCAATCTTCAGTTTTCAGATGTCCAGTAAACGAAATCATTCGGAAATATATACCAGACATTCATCCCTCCACGTAACTCCCCTGAATACTTTCAGAAAGTCCACAAGATCCATCCGCTCCCAAATGATTCTCAGCGCTGGTTCATTCCACGCTCGGCAAACGATGGCCGCCTTGGGGAGGTCTTCATGAGAGGAGTGCTGAAAGATATGCACCAGAACTTCATCCAGAAGTAGTGCCCAGTGACACTGATTCATTTCAGTCGCAGTAAGCATAATCAAGTTCCTCAGTTGTTGTAGTTGTGCACACAGCCGAAATCGCAATCCGCGAGATTCGAACAAATCTTACCAAACTCAAATGACGACCCCAGTGGGATTGCTGAGCGTAGTCATGCCAAGCTCTGCAAACTGAATACCGGTACCATAATGGTATTCTCTTTGGGGTGAAGGAGGCGCTGGTGGATTCAGATCCTATAAATGCTAATCAGTGCAATGATGAACGGATTGTATACGAACAGTGGTCACGAGACTTCGACAACTTCGGACTTTGCGATGCAACGAAACGAACGCGCCTCGGCCCCCCTTTTACTCTCCAATGCAAGAGGAGGATCCATGTCTTGGCTTCTCTTGGTCGTCACATCGGATATCTGGTGCATGTACACCCTTCAGACTCTTTGCTTTGTTACATTGTTCGCATTAATTGCGATGCCAACTGTGACTGGGTCCATAACTCAAAGCCGGCAAGTAACGGTTTTGGTGAATGATACCCGGGTGACTCACCAGTTGGTTGGGCAATCACCTGTGTCAGCATATCAAATCAGATCTTGGACAATACCTATTAACATTTATGTGCCTACCCAATCTACTAGGCCTCATAAATGGCAGTGGGCTTGTTGCATTCCTTGGGTAGTACAGGGTCTTTATGCAGCAGATTCTACAGCCAGGATCCACATTGTTGGTTTGCATCCAGTTGAAACTGACCTTACAGCTCATGTCATGATTAGTTGCTGCCAACCTCTCATTTTGGCCTTACATGAGATCTTATCAAGGTCTCCATCAACAGGGACCTGACTCAGGAACTGGCAACATCAGAGTTACCAGAGTTAACAGACTTAACATTCTAGGAATTAGCAATGACATCACTGGTGACATCATCTGCAGCCTGCAGTAGCTATTATTAGGACTGCAGTGCACAGCACTTATATTTAGTAACTGGAGGCCAGACTGACTCATGACGTGACTCAGCTGGAAGCTGCAGTAGTTATTCTTAGATAGAAGCAGCAACTGCAGTAGAAGTAGAAGCTGCAGTTATTGCAGTTGCAACCACAGCCTGGGAATAACTGCAGGTCCTTAGGGTATATAAGGAGGGGGACCAGAGCTGGTCTCAGTTCCCCATTCCACCCTCTTATCATTATCACAAGTGAATACACTCCTCTCTTCCATAACCATCTTGTGCACTGCCCCCAGACCTCCAACATCATCATCAATAGTGAGCAGGACTCAGTTGACCTGAGCATCTCCCTTATCACCAGTTAGAAAATTGTGAACTGACAGCTCACAGTCATTGCTCCAATCACATTCATCCCTTGTCTCATATTTCCAAGCACAGGCACTTCAGTCACAACTAAAATGCTTGCTGATAAAGTTTGTGGAGGCTATGTGTGGTGATGAAACAATCAACAAGGTTTTTAATGCTGAACATAACCAGATTAGTCCCAGTGCCCCAATAGGAGGAGCTTCCAAGGTGTCTTTGTAACCCCCAAAAATGAGATTTTCAAGCTGTCTAAAGGTACCCATAACCTGAATCACTTCCACCTGGTTCAATTACTGGATTTGACCAAACCTCCCCAAACTCAAAATCATGGTCCAGTATCTAACCCATTGCTTCAGTGCCTCACACGGCAAGGCTTTGTGGTCCACAAGAGTGGATCATGGAGTGTAGTTACATATGCCTAATTCTGCCAATTGAATCTTCCTAATAGTTGATGTCAACTTGAAGTGCTGATCGACTCGGATTCTACAGGTGACAAACAGTGATGAAGGTAAGCATGCGAACAATGGTCACGACACGTCGGCAAGCTCGGACGTCGAAGTTGGAGCCAACCACGCCTCTAGCCTGCTCTTGCACTGCAATGCCTTCTCCAATCCTGAAACATAATCACTCTCTATCCCCAATGTCCCCAGTACCCTCCACACCATGAAAGTCAGAACAAACTACTCGTCCAAAGCTTCACATACGTTTTCCCTGCTTCAATCCTTGCTTCCTTACATCGCCCTGATGTATGAAAATCCTTCGAGCTACACACGGCCTCCAACTGCCCCAGCTGCGATCGTATCCGCGGATTCAAGTTCTGTTCTCAAGCACACCAATCCCACCTCGATCATCTCCCCCGCCACTACCTTGACAACGCAGGTTGCAACTTCAACGGATAGGGGTCGCTCCGTCGGCCCCTTGAGTAGAGGGATCATTGCTGCAGCTGTGATCATCGCCCTCATCATCGCCTCATACTACTGCTGCTAGCATCGACAAAGTCGTCCAAGAAACGACAACATATACGGTGACCCTCCTCACTGGTTTCCTGACATGCCTTCAACGCTTAGTGGGACCTTTGTGAAAAGTTGTTCCCTTGATGGCCTGTTACAAATCTGGGATGGTTCTAGCAAGCTTGTGGAACGGCATGGAAGTCGTGATTGGTTTGACTATTCAATTATGCAGTTAGCGGGAAGGTGGGTACATCAACGAATGGTTGGCTCATGACATCCCGGCGCAAGATCCAAAGTAAGGACAACTTGTATATTTAGTGATTGGAAGCTGTGGTTTAATAGATGAAAGTCTCCCCGATATAGATCGAACCCCCACTCTTGACATGACTGTCAAACAACGGGCACCTGCGTCAACAGTCCTCCCCGGCCCCTTGCATCCTGAAGGAAGGCGAGACGCACTCCAACCTCTTTCCATTGTGTTCTATCATCTTCCATCCCGTAGATATGAAGTTTCAAAGCCCTCGATGCAGGTAGCCGGAGGAAAAACTGCGCCACGGCTTCTGCATCTTCGATGTGGCTCCCCTGGACATCAATCCGGTCAAGGAGGGTGGGATGATACTCCATGGCGTGACTCGTGTTCTTGGAAGCATCCAGCTTGATGCTTATGGATTGGATCATAGGGCATAACGTGGCGATGATGGCGAGCGCTCGGAGTGTTAGATTCGATCGAGCCGATGAGACTTTCCACCGAACGTCCTCAATTCTAAAGTTGATCAGGTGAGGTAAGTGTGAGAGTAGCGCTTCGAGGTCATTGTCATGCATGGGTATACGCGGTGCTAAGGCGATCGACAAGGTTTCCAACATTGAACAGAATCGGAGTGGTCCTAGTACGTCAACGGAAGGAACTTCCCGGTTGTCGATGGAAACCTCCAGAATGAGGGTTTCAAGTCGTTTGAAGGTACCCAGAGCCTGGAAGAACTCTGCGACAGCACGTGACGACATGCCAGCTTCGGTGACCTCGATTTGAGTGAGTTCGGAAACTGGAGATAGGCTCTTGATGAACAACTCGATTCCGGAACATCCAATTGAGATGATCCAGCGCAATGAAAGGGATCCTTTGCATTGTTTTAGGGCAGAATGGGAGGATACTATGTCCATATCCTGGATTCGAAATCCCTCCAAATTTTTATGGCCCCCAAGAACAGAGAGGATAGCATCGACATTACTATACGAGGGGCTTGCTTCAATGACAGCGTGTCGGAGGGCGGGAAGGTGGGCGAGCATTTCGGCGACGACGAGGGCAGGCGATTTGGTCGATGTGTCGAGGTAAAGCACAATATCTTCGAGAATCGGACTCAGTATCGGCAGCTGCATGCAGAACGCCATGGTAACCATCGTGGAATACGGTGTAAACCATAATTTTCGGAGGATTGGGCTCGTGAAGACCAACGCGTGGGACGCATCACTCCCTTTGGGGACAGGGCCGTGGAGAGTGATGTTGAGTTGGTACATCAGGGGAAGTAGTGGGCGCGACAACTGGGCGATCGTGGTGCGGAGTTCGTCTACGACGGTGTTATGCAGCCAATGGGTTATATATCCGGATTTGATCCAAGCTCCATAGAGAAGGAGACGGTCCAAATGCTTATCAGTGCATTCATTGTCAAAGTGCTATGGGTACCAATGCAGATATTCAGTCTTTAGGCGTTCAGAAAATGAAATCTGTTCAAAATATATATACCACAGAGCCATTCATCCAAAAGACTCCTCCCAGGAGCTTCAGAAAGATTTCAAAATTAACCCCTTCTTCCCACAGTATTTGCAACGCAGGTTCGTTCCACGCTCGGCAAACAACGGCCGCACTGGCGAGAGTTGCTTGAGATGACTGTCTGAAGATCTGCACCAAAACCTCGTCCGGAAGTAGGCACCGATTTGCTCTAGTCACAGCAAGCATGATCAGATTGTTGTGGTTGCCATAATCGATGGATCCGACCAAACTTCGCCAAACTCAAAATGACGACGTGTTTGAAGTTCGACCAAATGAGGATCTATGTCTTGGCTTGTCTTGGCTTGTCTTGGCCATCGCGCTACACCCTTCGCGTTAACGACGCTCGGCTGGGACGGCCTCGTCAGCCTGCATGGTTGTGATGTCGACTTTGATCAGGACCACGGCTCAAAGCCAGCAATCTAACGCTTCTGGTGAACGAAATCCGAGAAACTCACAGATTGAGTGGGGCACTACCTATGTTAGCGTATCAAATCAATGCTCGGATGAAACATATTAATATTGGGCATTTATATGCTCATCCATTCTGACAGACATCACGAAGGGCTGTGGGGGACTTGTCGGTCTTTATGCAGCAGGCTCCGCAGTCAGTCTCTGGTTGAAACTGACCTGTGACTTATGGACATTGCCCCAATTACATTCGTCCCTTGTCTGATATTTCCAGCCTCGATCATGATCAACGTGCTCATTGCTCAAGCTCGCGGAGGTCCATATAATATCCACCTCGATGGTGCCTTGGACAGCTACGCGGCAGACGGCAGCAATCCTTTTTCTAGTCCTTGAAAATCAATCCCCGTGTTCATTTCCAATTTTCACAACGCATTCCACGACATCACTGCCGTTAATTTCAGTAGCACCTTTCAAGAACTATTCGTTCAAGGGTTCATGTGTTTGTGATCCCTGGTTGCTTCATCCTTTGCCTCGACCTGGGCTATGTCAAGCCCTCTAGTTGCATCTGGTTACTAACAGTACCGACTCCGTGGTGGTCATGAGCTCAAGTTCTGTTCTCCACCTCCGCCACTCCATCAATGCAGGTTACGACTGCAAAAAATGGTAGGACCCTTGACAAGGGAGGTCATTGCCGTAGTTCTTACTATCACTCCCATCGTCCCCTCGTGGGACTACCACCGGCCTCAGCGGAAACCGTCAATCTCGCTCGGGGTGGGAACGCCGACGCAGCGTCCGGTTGTATGAGCGCTCAATCTGCAGCGGCGGGTTGTAAATCCCCCAGTCGACCCCACCGCTCGCGTACGATGTGATTGAACCTGCATCAGAACCCGGAGACCATCAAAAACATACCCCTCTCACCAAACCGAGCAGACACGACACAGCATGATTTCACCGTTTCGTCGATCGCCTTCAAACGCAGGTCTAAGTGGTCTAGGCCACGGTAGCACGAGGGTTTCCGAAAGAGAAGATCGTCGCCATGGTCAAGATGACAGCTGAGGGTGAAAAATCTCGGACGGGTGGAATTCTGGGTGGCGGCAATGCGCCAGTAAGACAAATCAGTTGGGCTTCCAACATATGGTTCCGTGTAGCAGAAGGAGTTGAAGGTTCTATTGTGCCGGGGATTTTTATTTATTTATTTTTATTTTTATTTTTTATTTAAATTTTTTCGTCCTATGCAATATTCTTCCCTCACAACTCCCTTGCCGGATATCTTCCTAAGCTACCGTTCCGACCGGGTCACTGTCATTTAGGGACCCTTGTATCCACGACCCGGACACAATGTCATTAATGAACGAGTACTCCCCTGTTCACGACTACTAATCGACGACGATTCTTGTAATCCCCTAGAACAGCACAAAAGTTGGGATTGGCTTTGATGACTAGGATCTTACAATTATGTGAGGCAGCAAGAAAGCAGATACATCAACGAATGTCCGGCTCATGACACTCTAGCACAAGGCCCAGAGTAAGGGCAACATTCATTAGAAGCCGTGCTTCAAGGAATCAAAGTCTTCCGGAGGTAGATTGAACCCGCCCTCTCAATATGACTCTCAAGCACCGGCTACCCGTGCCAGCGATGCCCCTCTATCCCTCGCATCCTGAAATAAGGAAAGGCCAACTCCAACCTCTTTCCACTGTCCTTCATGACCGTTCATCATGTTGTGATATTCAAGTTTCAAAGCGGCCGATGCGGGTAATCGAGCCAAAAACCGCGCGACGGCTTCTGTATCCTCAATATAGCTCCTTTGGACATCAATCTGGTTGAGGAGAGTGGGATGATATACCATGGCGTGATCCGCGTTCTTTGAAGCATCCAGTTTGATGCTTATGAATCGGATCATAGGGCATGATGCGGTGATGATGACGAGTGCTCGAAGTGTTAGATTTGGCCGATCCGTTAAGTCACCCTGCCAAGGGGATCCAGTTGTGAAGCTGATCAGGCGAGGTAAGTGTGAGAGTAATGCTTCGAGGTCATTGTCGTGCATGGGTATGGGTGGAAACATAATGATCGACAATGTTTCCAACATCGAACACAGTCGAAGTGGTAACAGTGCATCAACGGGAGGGGATTCTGAGCCGCCAACATTACCCTCAAAAACGAGGCTTTTGAGCCGTTTGAAAGTACTGATCACCTGGATGAATTCTGTAACAGCACGGGACGACATGTGTGCATCGACGACGGTGAGTTCAGAAATTGAGGGTAGGCTCTTGAGGAACGACGAGATTCCGGGACACGAGACTGACAAGACATGACGTAACGAGGCGAATCCTCCGTGGTGCGTCGGGACGGAATAAGATGCTACGTTTATATCCTTGATTCGAAGCTCCTCCAAACATTTGTGACCCGCGAGTACGGGAAGGATGGCATGGATAAGGTGATTCGAGGCCACTGCTTCAATGTCAACGAGCCGGAGGGCAGGAAGGTGCGCGAGCATTTTGATAACGGCAGCGATTGTGGATGATTCAATCACGTTATCAATAAAAAGTGTAAGCTCCTCGAGGAACGGGCTCAGTGTCAGGAGCTGCATACAGAACGCTGAGGTAATCTTCTTGTAATGCGGCATGAACCATAATTTTCGGAGCGTCGGACCCGCGAAGACCAAGGCGTGAGACACGTCAGTCTCTTCGGGTACAGGATCGAGAAAAGAGATTTCGAGATCGTGTAGCAGGGGAAGTAGTGGTTGTGGCAACTGAGCGATTGCAGTACGAAGTTCATCCATGAGGGTGTTATGCAGCCATTGGATTAGAAATAGTGACTTGATCCAAGATCCATAGAGAGTGAGACGGTCCAAACTCCTCTCGGCGCATCCACCGTCGAAGCGCTATGGTTATCAACGCGGATCTTCAGTGTTCAGGCGTTCAACAGACAAAATCTTTCAAAAATATATACCAGAGAATCGTTCTCCCATTTGACCCTTCCAAAGATATTCAGAAAGTCTCTAAGATCAACCCATTCCCACAAGATTCTCAACGCTGGTTCATTCCATGCTCGGCAAACGATGGCCGCTTTGGCGAGAGTTGTGTGAGACGAGCGCTGAAAGATCTGCACCAAAACTTCGTCCAGAAGTAGTCCTCGGTGGCAACGACCCACTGTAGCCACAGTAAACATAATCGGATTCCTGGATTGTTAGTTTTCGGTTGTCAGTTGTCGCGTGGAGAGCGGCCAGACAAAATCGCAATCTCCGCTTCATCCGTTCCGATCTGACTGGTCCGCCTTTCACAATGTCGTTATCTTGGCATCATCTTATTGGTCTGTTATAACCCTGATATATCTCTGAAAAGGCTGGGTTCGGCCAATTAGTTACCACCCATCGATAGTATCGACTTCCCTTGGCGCCTTACTTCTGCAATTTTGGGCATCGAGCCAACATTAACGAGCAACGATATCCTAGGTCAGGCACCCTGTTCCCTGTAATGGAAATTGAGGACCTCTATGTCGTGGCTCGTCTTAGTTATCACACGAGGCATCTATGTACTGTACTAACCGGGGTGCACGCATCCAAACCGAAACGCGTCACACCGATGGATTAGACATGCCTTTTGTCTCCTTCGGCAAACCCGTGCTCAGCTTCTCCCTCGTCTTTATCATTGCCCAGTTCCTGTTTAGGTTGACCGCGAAACAGACCACCACCACTCGAAGCGATATCGTGCTGCATGTATTCCCTTCACTAGATCGATATATATACACCACGCATAAGGGACAGCAACTCCGCTATGGTTGCTCGCTTGAGCGTGGAACTGGGCTGTCTGATCTACCCTAACCTGCGTTCGGGTCAGAGAGGTCTCAGGAAGCTAGCTTTCTGGCCAGAGGGGAATACGAAGAGCGTGCGCGACTGTGAATTACTAGAGTGAGTGGATTTTACTATATGAGACAACAATGAGAAGGATACATCAAGTGACAAGTTCCCCTAGGGATAAGTTATCCTCAATGTCGCTCTCGCTCAGCTGATGAATTAAAGCGATGAGAAGAATAGTATAGACAACAGAAGATCAGTCCCCGATACGATATGAGCAAAGATACCTTGGAACGAAACCTACCACGAATGGGTTGGTCGGTGAGGGAAGGAATTTCACTAATCGTTGATGTCGAAACCCCGGAGGAAGAGTCGTCGGAGTTAGTGTCGTTGAGAACGTTAGACGAGTAGTAAACACGTTCACGAATGATGGACACCCGTTCCAGCTTCGACGACAACTCGTGCAGACCATCCCAGACCGAGAGCTTGGGAAACCCGCTAGGATAAAGGAGGTCCACGGTTAGGTTCCGAAGGTTCACAAAGAGGCAGATGTTTGCTGCAGTCTTTGTAGAAAGAGTTAGTAAAACCGTGATATTGGTGCCCTTAGCGACCATCGGGGGGATGGTCACTCACGACCTCGTAGTCCACATCTTCTCTAACTCCAATCAGTGCGAGGCTCCGGAGCTGCGGTAGATGTTCCACCATCCCCTTCAAGTTACGTTCCAGTCGATCCCCTTGACCGGTGTGAAGAGTGATTGTGGAGATCTGTGCTGTCGACGTGTGGAGCTTCGCCCACAGCTCAGTCGCTGGCTCATTATTGGTGTCGCGTACGTTCAAAGACGCTATCGGCCGCCCGAGGACGATTTTTATAATATCTGATGGTACCCTAGATAGGAACCGGACGGAGGGAATGTCGCTCGGGAGTAGCTCTTGTCCTGCCAGACTCTGGCGATTATTGGAGAGCCTGAGACATTCGAGTAGAGGCTGTTGTCGCAGGAATAACAGTATTTCAGAGGCGACCGAAACTTCTGAGTACTACCCTATCGAGTAGATATTATCTTTTGAGTGCCCGATTTCAAGATACGTAAGGGATAGCCGGGGAGCGGCCTTCCGAAGGGGTTGCACGCTCTCAGATAGCATGCTGAGCTCCAGGTCGTACACGAAGAGGGTGCGAAGGTTTCTCATGCTATCCAGCACCTCATTCAGAAGACTCTCAAAACTCGAAATCACCTGTTCTGTAGCAAATGTTTCCCCTCGAGGCCGTCGCGTGAACCAACCCATCCGACCTTCGCCTCTCCATGATAGATTGGGTTTCCGGGAGCTAGGGATCAGTACCATTTGAACGATACAACCAATGCTGCAAGGTCTTGGCGATCGCGTAGCGTTCTGAGGAGGTGAGTGATCCGGCGCCTGTGGAACCAAGGGATAACGATGTACTGATATAGATAGATTTCGGCGACGGGCCGCATGATTCGACATACCCGAAGCAGTTGCCGTAGATCGTTTGCTTTGAGGGTCTCAGCGATAACCAAGAGCAACTCTGTGGGGAGTCGACAAAGCGGTGGGAGAGGGACATGTTGTTGGGGAATGAACCGGTCGGATTGTCGTCTCGCTACCAGTCGGTCAAACTTTATCATATGGATTAGTAACAAGATTTATTCGATAAACGACATACTTGCCATCAATCCGATCTCTGCTCTGGTTCCCGCGGAGGTACAGGCCACAGGAAATCTCTCTCTAAATACGTAGAGCGTATGTGACGAGCAACTGAGGCGCTCCTGAGGCTAATATTTGGGATAAGACGTACAGCGAGTAGTGGAGGAGAAGATCGACAATAGGCGCTGTGAGCCCTAAACCCGGGAGAATGAATTCTCCGGGGCGTCTGTTCTGAATTTGGGCGCAATCTTCCCTGAGCCTGAGGGCTCCTGAGGTTATGGTGGAGGATCCGGCTAGAAATAGAAATGTCCGGTGTGATGGCCAAGGTAAGTCAAGACATAGACCCTCATTTTGCATTGCAGAGTAAAGGCTGCCCGAGGCGCGTCCTCGAAGTATTGACCATCTATTCGTTCATCACTCACCGATTCGGGTCTGAACCCTCTAGCGCTTCCTTGACCACAAATGGAACACCTTTTCTGCCATTCAATTTGCCAACTTGGCACGACTACTCACTCCCGCCACAAAGCCTCATTAGGCGGTTTGATGGTTGGCATTCTGAGTTTGGTGAAATTTGGTCCGATACATCGAACGGGTGAAGTTGAAACGCTTGGGTTGACACAACTACAATCACTTGATTATGCTCACTGTAATTAAAGCACGCCAGTGCCACCGGGCACTACTTCTGGATGAAGTTTTAGTGCAGGTCTTTCAATACCTATCTCGCGATACCCTCACCAAAGCGGCCGTTGTTTGCCGAGCGTGGAATGAACCGGTCCTAAAGATCCTTTGGGAAAAGGTTTATCTTGAAAACTTTCTAAAACTCTTCGGAGGACTCAGGTTGGAGAACGATTATCTGGTATATATTTCCAAAAGATTTTGTTAAACGCGTAAACACTGAAGATCCGCATTAGCATCCATAGCGCTCTGACAACGCATGCACCGAGAAGAACCTAGACCGCCTCATTCTCTACGGATCTTGCATTAAATCAGGATACCTATACTATCGGTTACATGACACCTTCTTGGATGAACTCAACACCACAATCGCTCAGCTATCACAACCCTTATTTCCTCTGCTACACGATCTTACCATCGGCTTCTTCGGCTCTATCCCCCAGGACTCTGACGGGTCTCACGCCTTCGCAGGCCCGGTGCTCCAACAATCAAGGCCCGCACTACACTTCAAGAAGGCTACCACGGCGTTCTGCATGCAGCTCCCGATACTCAGTCCGTTTCTTGAGGAGCTTGTACTTTCTATCGACATCGTGGCTGAATTATCCACCTTTACCGTCGCCGAAATGCTGGCGCGCCTTCCCGCCCTCCGACACGTCGACATCCAAGCAGGAGCCTCATTTTACGATACCGATACTATCCTTTCCGTACTCGCGGGCCACAGAAGTTTGGATAGTCTTCAAATCCGGGATATGGATCTAGTACCGCCCCATTCCGCCCTGGCACATCGCGGAGGATTTGCCTCCTTACGTCAGATCACTTCGGTTCGGTGTCCCGGAATCGAGTTGTTCCTCAAGAGCCTATCTCCACTTTCTGAACCCACCTACGTTCGGATCGCCAATACAGACTTTTCGTCACGCGCCATTGCGGAGTTCTTCCAGGTTGTGGGTACCTTCAAACGACTTGAAAGCCTCGGCCTTGAAGGTTACGGAGTTGACTTGGAAGTTCCTCTTACTGGGGCACTGGGACCACTTGGGTTGTGTTCCATGTTGGAAACTTTGTCAATCGTTCTTGTACCGCGTATACCCATGCGCGACGATGATCTCGGAGCGGTACTCTCACACTTACCTCGCCTGATCAACTTCAGGCTCGGAGACTCTGAGAGGGAAGGCAGAGAGGGTCGACCAGATATAACGCTACGAGCGCTTGCCATCATCGTCGCCTCATGCCCTATGATCCAATCTATACGCATCTACTTGGATGCTTCAAAGAATACCAGTCACACAATAGAGTATCATCCCACCGTCCTCTACCGGATTGATGTCCAGGGGAGCTACATCGAGGACATAGAAGCCGTCGCACGGTTTTTGGCTCGACTACCTGCATCGAACGATTTGAAACTCGACTATGGTATCCAGCCGAAACAATTATCTGGTACAGTGGCAGGCGGTGAAAGCGCGCTTTGCCCTCTTTAAGAGAGCAAGAGACCGAGAAAGATTACCGACGAGAGTAGTCGGTGCTTGACAGCGGTGTTGAGATGGCGGGTTCGACCTACCTCGGGAAGACTTTAGCCACGGCGTCCAATGCTGCATGTTGCCCTTATTTTGCGTCTTGTGCCACAACCACAACGTCGTGATTCGAAAATTCATTGATATATCCATCTTCTCGCTACCTCAGATTATTGTACGATCTTCGTAGTCGACAACCACGACTTCTATGCTGTTCCATGAGCTTTCAAGAACTATTGCCAATTTATAGCGGGTGATCATGAGGAGTACTAATTTATTAACGCTACGGTAATTTGTCACAAGTATGGATATGAAGGTTCTTGGGTAACGCTGGCACGGTTGAAAGTTCGCAACATTAGATTTTTGGGAGGAAGGTGGAGGAAAGATATTACAGAGGATGTGTGCATGGAAGGCCCAGGGTCTCAGCACGTCGATAACTCCAACTCTAACTCTATCTACCCCCTGAAGTTATAACTCAGTGGTGTCACCACGATCAACTGAAGCAGTTGGCCCGGTGCATTGCTATTACCCTGACTTCCACCAGAGCTCGGCTCATCGCCATTTGTGATGTATGCCTGACTGAATGAGCACATATATAAGGGCCCGACGTTAACAGTTTTCATCTGATTCAATACACTCACGTGGCAGGTAGTTCACCTAACCCATAGTGACGTTCATCTGAACCCTCACTTGCTGACTTTGAGCCGTTATTCCAATCGCCCTGCCGTTCATGTCACAAGCCAAAGAGCTGGGCAAGTCATCACAGCTAGGAGTTGACAGGAAGGTGCATGGTTGGTTTAATTCGTTCATGAGCCCCAATTTTAGTGATCGATCGAGCATCCTTATCGACCTGATCGACGAGCCGACACAGCCACTGACCCTGGGACGATTGACAATATTCAAAAGAAAACTATATCCCGAACGCCCGGCTTATAAAATTTTTCTTTAATTCTTTTGTAGACAGACCTCCCCTGGAACTGGCACGTGGTATGAGATATATAGAGTACTACTGCCGTTATGCTTACAGGTTTAGATTAGGACATCCTAGCGAAAGTAAGGACAACATGTAGATTTAATCATCGGGGGACATAGAGTAGTTTAAGGGATAAAAAATCGGAAGGTAGATTGAACTCGAGACGACTGTCAAGCGCCAGCTACCGCCCCGACAATCCTCTTCGATCCCTTGCAACTTGAAAGAAGGAAAGACACGCTCCAACCGCTTTCCACTGTTCTCTATAGTTGTTCATCATATCGCTATACTGAAGTTTCAAAGAGCCAGATGCGGGTAATCGAGCCAAAAACCGCACGACGGCTTCAATATCCTCGATGTAGCTCCCTTGGACATCAATTCGGCCAAGACGCGTGGGACGATACACCATGGGGTGGTCGGCGTTCTTCGAAGCATCCAGGTTAATGCTTATGGATTGGATCATGGGACATGAAGTGGCGACGATCGCGAGTGCTCGGAGCGTTAAATTTGGTCGTTTCGCTGAGCCTCTCTGCCAAGCGCATCCAAATGTGAAGTCGATCAGGCGAGGTAAGTGTGAGAGGAGCATTTCGAGGTCATTGTCGTGGATATTAATGCGCGGTAACAAGACGATCGACAAGGTTTCCAGCATTGAACACAAACGCAGTGGTCCAAGTGTCTCGATGGAAGGAACCTCCGAATCATCCCCATAACTTTCAAGGATGAGGCTTTTAAGTCCTTTGAAGGTGCCCGCGAGATGGAAGAACTCCGCAACGGTATTGGGTGACATGTATGCATCGGTGACTTGGATATAGGTGCATTCGGAGGTTGGTGATAGGCTATTCAGGAACAACGAGATTCCGGGGCACGAAACTGAGGTGACCTGACGTAAGGAGGCGAATCCTCCGTGACGTGCTGGGACGAAATGGGATGACGTTAGGTCCATACTCCGAATTTGAAGCTTCTCCAAACGTCTGTGGACTGCGAGTGCGGAAAGGATAGCATCGATATCGTGACTCGAGGCGAGTACTTGAATGTCAAGGACTCGAAGAGCAGGGAGGTGCGTGAGCATTTCGGCAACGGCGAGGGCAGATGGCTCGATCGCCGTGTCAATCGAAAGTTCGAGCTCCTCGAGAAACGGGCTTAATTTCGGTAGCTGTGTGCAGAACGCTGCAGTGACCTTCTTGAGACGCGGTGCGAATCGAAATGTTCGGAGCGCCGGGCCCACAAAGAGTAAGGCTTGGGGCTGCCGAGACTCGACAGCGTCAGCCTCTTCGTGAGGGAATTCGGGAAGAATGATATGGAGGTCGCGTAGCAAGGGGAGTAGCGGGCGTGATAGCTGGGCCATGGCGCCGCGGAGTTCGTCTACGAGGGTTTCATCCAGCCAGTAGAACAGATACCCTGTCTTGATCCAAGATCCATATAGAATCAGGCGGTCCACATTCTTCTTGGCGCCTGGATCGTCAAAGCGCTATCGGTACCAATGACAATCTTCAGGTTTGAGACGTTCAGAAAAATGAAATCCTTTAGAAATATATACCAGACACTCGTCCCCACATACAACCCCTCTCAATATTTTCATAAAGTCCACAAGGTCAACCCGCTCCCAAATGATTCTCAGCGCTGGTTCATTCCACGCTCGGCAAACGATGGCCGCTTTGGCGAGAGTCGAGGAGGGTGAGAGTTCAAAGACCTGCTCTAAAATCTCTTCCAAGAGTAGTCCCCGATGACACCGATCCACTCTAGTCACAGTAAGCATGATCAGGTTTGTCGGTTATCGTTGGTGGTGGCTGTGTACAGCAGCCAGAGAGAAAAACGCAATCTCCGTTTCCTCCGTTCCAATCTGATCTCGTGGATTTTTGGCCATCGCTCCTGTACTTTTAATGACCTTGTCTCCTTGGAATCTACCTGTTACTGCTCCATACTGTTGTTATTTTCATGTCTTATAGCCGAGGAAGAGCCCTGACTCTTTATCTGAATTCTCACAACGCATGGTGCAGCACACTCATCATCAGACTTCTGTGTCCCGGCATATCGACTCAGGGAATAGATACAAATTTGCAGTATGCCCGGTCCCTATAGATCAGAGACCTTTGTACCACCTCCAACTGTGTAACGGGGCAAAATTTACTCAAAAGTCTTCCAGGTAAGTGTCTTGCTTACAAATCACGGGTGAAAAGACAGTTCAATGGTATCGACTTCCTTCGCCTTCTGCAATCTCGGCCATCGAGCCAACATTAACGACCGGTGATAGCCCGGGTCAGGTACCGTGCCCTTGCCCTTAAATGTAAAATGAGGAGCCCACCATGTCTTGGCTCGCCTTGGCTCTTCTTGGCCATCACACCGGACATGTATATGACCAGTCAAGATGCAACCTCCGGATATCTGAAGCGTCCTTGCTCCTTCCCAATTATCCCTGGTTGTGATGGTATCTCCAGCTATCTGGCTAGTTTTGGTGTCGACTGCAGCTGGGGTCACGGCTCAAAGCCAGCAAGTGACGGTTCTGATGAACAGCACCCGGGTGGCTTATGGGTTAAGTGGACAGCCAACTACGTGAGTGTATCGAATCCATTCTTGTTGGCGCTGGGCGCTGATGTCCTTTCAGCCTGGCAGGCATCACGAATGGCGGTAGATCCGCCGCATTCCTTGGACAATGCGGCAGCTTTGTCGGTCTTTATGCAACAGACTCTGCAGCTAGTCTTCTCTTTATTGGTGAGCGTTCAGCTCAAATTCATGGCGCGCAGTAATTGCTAACCACGTTACGTTCTTCATCTGCCTCAGGCACATCGGTCACGATCAACGTGCTCGCTGATCAAGCTCGCGGAGGCCCATACGATATCTACCTCGACGGCGCCCTGAAGCAGCAAGAGAACAATTACGCCGCAGATGGTGGCAATCCCTTTTCCAATCTCTGCAAAATTATCCCGGTCTCCATCGCCAATCTCCCCAATACCGTCCACAATATCACCGTTGTCAATTTCAACGGTGGTCTTCAAGAATTACTCGTCCAGAGCTTTATGTACGTTTGACTAGATCCCTTCTTCCTTGCCTCACGCCTAACGTATGACCATCTTTCCAGCTATATCGGATCTCCGACGGCGCCGACTGCGATGGTGTCTGCGAGCTCAAGTTCCCTTCCCTCAAACACATCAACCCCGATCTCAACCACCACCTCTACTCCCTCAGCGACGCAGGTTACAGCTTCAACGAAAAAACATCACTCAGTAGGCCCATTGATCGGCGAGATCATTGCCGCCGTCGCTATTATTGCCCTCATCATCGCATCATGCTACTACTGCCGAAGTCGACAAAATCTTTCAAGGAATATCAACCTGGCTCGGGGTGATCGGACGCCGCCAATCGTTATCGACGACGACCACAACAAATACGGCAACGCTCCTCATCAGATGCCTGTTATGCCATCCGCGCCCAGTGGGACTGGGGCAGGCCATACCACTCCCACCCTTGGCATGGGCACTCAATACACTAACGCGCCATCAGTCGAGGCTCGTCCTAAGAATCCTCAGTTCGTGGCCGCAGACTCTAAATCTCCTCATTCAGGTCAACCGCTCGCGTTCGGTGGGATGAAGCCTGCGTCAGGACTATCAGAGCATCAAAATCCAATGTCTCACACTGATCAGACCCAACGCAAATCCACCGCCCCGTCGACCACATCTCAATCTCAGGTCGATATAATCCAGGCCATGTTAGCGCGAGGGACTCCGAACGAGGAAATCACTGCTATGATCAAGACGATGGCGGCGAATGGAGGGTCTGGCACTCGTGGAGATCAAGGTGGTGGCAATGCACAGGGTCAAAGGCATCACTTGGTAGCAGGGACACCGCCGAGATATGATTTTAAGGGGTAGATGGCGCCGAAATAGGTATCTAAGCATAGTTAGGCCGAGTCCTATAATTGGGTGCTACCATTAGTCTTTCTTTTGAGGTCTGTGGGGCGCTGTAGTGAACGAGTGGCAGTAAGAGAGCAATGTGTGAAACGAATGGCCTCTGTGGATTAGAACCACCTTCAATTGTCTAACGAGACGGGTTACAGGTCTCCCTGATCACGGTTGTGAAGATGCCCTCAGCCCTCGCATACAAGTAAATAGAACCAAATTCTGGTCAAACGTACCTCGACAACTTGTATCGACCTACGGCGACTAGCACTTCTCCCCTCATCTTTTTGTCCTTCTTTCAATCCAAATGGGCGTGGCCAGTGAGATTAGCCGAGATATACACAGAGTAAAAAGGTATTTTAAAAGAGGGCTTGTGCCCTCTATATTTAGAACCCTATTTTCCACATCTTTCCAATGGCATCCTGTAAATAGATCGATTATCCATCTACAATGCTACCATGATTGACCCTTGATCGCAATTTAGCCAGGGCTTTCTATTCCTACACGGTATGAGGTTGATCATACTCTGGCACCTGACTTCGTGTTTCCGCAGGAAGAGGCGAGTGCCATTCAGCGCTTCGACTCTCCAATATTGGCAAACCCGCATTCCATTAGGAGAACAATCACCAAGATATCCGACAGCAAGATCTCACTATGCACCCACAGCGCCTTGTGTTTCAAAACGTGGTACGTGCGGCGTTGCGATTCATAGAACGCAACCATCTGATGCATCTCCCTCCTTAGGAAGCAGGTATGTACCCTTTATTATTTAAGTACATCGCTGACCTATCAGTGCTCCATTGCTTTCTAGGTATCGAGCGACTCAGAGGCCTGATTCCATACCTTCCCATGTCCGTCGGCGGGTGCGATGAGCTACAAAATGAGATACCTGAACAAAACACGACACTACAGAGGCGGTTTTCCTGCCTTATACGGTCTCCCTGGAGGGATCACCGAAACTTTTTGCAGATAGGTAAGCCCTCCGTGATATAGCACTTGACATTGTGGCTTATTAGGACGTTTGAACCTCGCGCAAGGCATCGCATTAGCGGCAACGGGGGTGAAAGGTTTGAAATTCTTTACCATTAGCTGAACGTCTGTGGGCAAAGCTGAAATAGCAAACTCGGTAGCTCTAAGGCTGGTTCATTCCAAACCCTATATGTGAGTTGTAGGATATAAAATCTTTCAATATATCTTATATTTCCCTGGCTGAAATATGACTATATTTTAGACGGACTCAGTTTCACTCAGCTTGTCCACGAGGGACGCGCACCTGATTACTATGCCGCAGCCGACTCGATCGATAGGCGGTGGCGGCTTTTGCGACTTGTTCCTCGGGATACACGCCCCGACTGGCCAGAGGCTGGCGATGAAACGCCCTAGATTTTCTGCGCATATTGCCCCCGAAGTCACTGAACGGGTGCGTGGCGCTGCTGCTCCATACTAAAAGTCAACTCACTGAAGTTGTTATCTCCACCAGAGAATCTTCAGAGAAGCGGATGCATGATCACATCTCAAGCACGACAACATTCTCCCATTCTATGGACTAGTGGAGATTTTGAATGAGATATACTTGGTTTCGCCTTGGATAGAGCACGGCAACCTCTCAGCTTTTCTCGCAGGACGCCTGTCGTTTCTAGGCGATATCCTAGTTCTCAAACCAATGACCCACGAGCGTCCGCCTACATGGATTTCAGAGAGTGTAATACCGTAAACATATCTCTATGCCGATGTGTAGTCTTCTCTTTAGCGCTGACTATTCTCATTTGTGCAGATATACGGCATTGCTTCGGGACTTGCCTTCCTTCACGCGCAGGCTGTCGTTCATGGCGATTTGAAAGCATTAAACGTCCTATTAACCCAGCAGCTCAAGCCTTTGATTTGCGACTTTGGAATGACCAAAACGGAGGATGTCCATAATGCAACTTCGACAGAGATGATAGGTGTCGGAACTTGGAGGTGGATGAGCCCTGAGGTGATGCTTGGCGGATCAAAGACCGTTAAGAGTGATATCTATGCATTTGGTCTGACCATTGTTGAGGTCAGGAAACTTATCGTATACTCAATTTCTTGTTAAGGCTAACGTGTTTGCGGCAGGTCTTGACAGGATCTTGCCCGTTGCCTAGTTATCGTGCTCACGTTCCGTTCATCCTCGCTATCTTCGATGGTCAACGCCCGCTCTGCGAGCCATCTTCTCGCCTGGGCCAAGATTTCACGCCATTGTGGGGCATCGCATCCGCGTGCTGGGTGTCAGACCCATCAAACCGACCTACTGCGGGCCAAGTTGTGAAGCTCATGGAGAGTGCTGTTCCTGACATGCTTCCAGCTTTCTAGTTTTCGACTTTGTAATTTCAGTATGCCGATAGCTTAGGCTCTTTCTCGATCTTGCCACTCCCAAATTGATGCCGCCGGAAGGCTTTAGTTAGAATGATAGATATGTATATGTTGTTCGATGTTTAAATACCAACTACTCACATTCATTCAGTTCAATTCTCTCACGCCTTGGGCATTAAGAAAACCCTGATTGAGCGTTTCAGTCAATCTACTGTGAGATTTTTATACTACCTAGCTTCTGGAAGCATTGTAGGGATATCTCTACACTGCAATCGGGACTTAGGTTTCCTGCGGTTGTAATGATGGGCATTGGGGCACCGTGTGTAGACACAATGCCATCCGCATCCAAGTGAACGGAAATCAACAAATCTTAACCAACCCTTCATCATGGTCTAGAATTCCCTGGTCTGGTTATGCTAGTTGTCCAGTCAAACGTTGCTGGATGTAACGCTGCCATCCGGTGGGGCCAGAGCCAGGCTAAGGTTTCATCCAAGGCTGTAGAAAATCCTTTGCCGGACCACAAGAAGGTAAGGAAGCTCCTACCTGCGTTGATCATCAGCTTGGGTCGAACTTTCACAGGCACCGATGGTGGAGTGTTTGTGCATTAATTTGTTTTGTGGTCTTTTTGCGCTGCTAGGCCAGATAGTGTCGATCACTTATCATATTCAACTTATAGGCGATATAAACACAAATAAGACACCATCAGATCAAAATGGAAACCTGGAGAATCACTCTCTTGGGCGATGGCGGTGTTGGTAAGACGGCACTCGCTGTTCAGGTAAACAACAAAATCATGATCTCTCGGATGGCTCCGTCTATCCCTCGGCTGATTTGGTCAATTTAAACCTACCTTAAAGTACACACTAGGATGCTTCGTCGAGGTGAGTTTTGGTTCACTCCACATTGAAATCGAGAAGCTGCATACTTATTTCTACGTGTTTCAGACTTATGATCCGACGATTGAGGACGCCTATCGAAAGCAAGCCCTTGTTGACGAGAAGATGTGCTTTATCGAAGTTCTTGACACTACGGGGCAAGGTGGGCGTCTATCTTCTACAACGGGGGTGACGGTCAACTGAACTTTCACCTTCATGAGCAGAGGAATATGCCGCTCTACGAGATCAATGGGTCCGGTGCGCGTCTAGACTCGTATCACCAATTAACAGGGGTGCCCTACTGATCTCTTTTGGCTCCTATTCTGTCTCGACCTCACATGTACAGAGAGGGCCAAGGTTTCATCCTAGTCTACTCAGTCGACTCACGACCAACTTTCGACCGACTCGAAGTATTCCATCAGAGCATGCTCCGTGGAAAAGGTGAAAATCCCATCTTTATCATTGTTGGCAACAGGTTCGACAGGACGGGGGAGCGAGAGGTCACTTATGATGATGGTGCCCTTCTCGCTCAGCGTCTGGGCTGCAAATTCCTCGAGACGAACTCTATAAACGCTCGCAACGTTGAGCGTGCGTTCAACACTTTGGTACGAGCCTTGCGGAGAAATCGTGATAGACAAACCGTCGGCCGGAGGGATTCAAACTGCGTGGTCGTTTAGGCAGACCACTCCCGTATTCATGAGCAGTTACTGGTAAAGGGTCTCCCTTTTCTTTGTCTATCGCTGCAACTCACAATTCATCCCATTTCTTGATTCGCGAAGAACTCCTATTCGTCCACATTTTCTTCTTGAAGTTGGGTGATCACTGTGAATCGCTCACACTCAGTTTCTTGGCATTTAACCCCCCCCCTTTTTATGTATATAGCAACTTCGATCTAATAATTCTGATGTTTCATCTAGATAGCAATGTATTATCCTGTAACAATACTTCGGATGGAAGATGTGCATCATTCTTCAGCCCGTTGCGACGTAAATCGTGTCGATTGTTCGGATTCATCTGGTATATTATGGTGTGGTGCTCTCTCTCAGCAACCACAGGAGACCAAGTGCACAGGATAGACGACAAAGATCACAGTTATGTCGTTACAAAGCAGGGGGAGGGGCTGCTTATAAAGAGGCAAGCTCACTTCAGTACAGGAGAGGAGAGCCATTAGATACCACCTAATTATAAATAAACATCATTTAAAACCCAAGACAACCAAATATCATCAAAAGCGCTCTGCCCCTCAGACTTCATCACGACGTGGCTGGTATTGAGGTGGCGGCATATCCCCACCGCCATCATCATCATCCCCATTCCCCACCCCATCACTCCTCGTCGGCACTTGCGGTGGTGGAGGTTGATTTGGTGTCCCTCCGGCCATCATTCGAATGACAGCCGAGATCTCAGTATTGGGTATATCGCGCGCTAAGAGCTGTTGGATCACCTCCACCTGCTGCGGCACTGCGGAAGACTGTCGGTCGTCTGGATTTCGCACCGATGCGGCGACACGTCGTCTGGCCTCGTCTGATCGGGATGAGGTCGTCGTGGATCGAGGGTTGCTTCGGCTTCGGGACTGCCGTGTTCGGCTGCTGCTGGTGGTGATTGTTGGTGCAGAGATGTCGCTGGAGGTCCATCTTGCAGGTGGTGCGGTTGTTGTTGTTTGAGAGTAAGGACTGAGAGGGGATCGTTCCATGTGTGGTGAGGATGCGGCGAGACTGGACGATGAGCCGACCGAGGGGAGATGATCGACGCTGTAGTAAGGCGTGACGAGGGCCTCTGGACCGGAAACTACCTCCATCGGCTCGATTGCGGTACTTTCTGAGCGCGGCGGTAGGAATTTGTTACGTCGCTGTCGTTTCCGGCGGACGAGGAAGATGATCAGGAGGGCAAGGAGGAAGACGACTACGCCTGCAATGGCAGCCCCGATGGCAGGCGCATTGGATGCTTTCTTTGGTTGCGGAGTGGATGTTGTGGTGACTGATCCCGGGTATGTGTTTGTTGATGTTGAGGAAGAGAGTGGAAGGGTCGACGACGCAGAAGTCGAAACAGGAATGGAAGTCGAAACGGAAGCTGAGGCTGCTAATGAGCGATACCTAATGAGACGAGTTGTTAGAAGTCAACAACAAAACGTACGATGTGTCGACGGCTCACACGAAGCTATGCAAGTAGACCTCTCCGGTTCCCGAGTTAAGAACAGTGAGGTTATGCTGTCCGCTCGAAAGAGTTGGAGTTGTGACGACGGTCTGATCACATTCATCGACCGTACCAGAGACTGTGCCAGGTCCGTCGGAAGTGGAGGTTTGAACCACTGAGCCGTCGATATAAATAGAAGCCGGACCGCCGGTAAAATCAAGAAGGAGTGTGATAGTTGCAGAGGTGCCTACAATGCGCCAAAGAATCAGTAAACTGGGTGAACGAGAGTATTTGACAGTAACTTACCATTGAAGAGTATACCAGCACTATATCCTGCTGATGGTAATGTTGTCATACCTAAGCAGTGTGTCGAATCATACCCGAAACTGAAATCAAAGGACCGAACACGTATCAAAACGGAAGGTGAGACGATTTTCATATGTGACTTAAATCCCGTACTCACCCGGCTGCCAGACGAACACCATTATTCGCGTAGACAACGCTCGGGTCGTTCATAAGTACAGACACACTGCTTTGGGCGGTAGCGACGCCAGCGACCAGCGCTGCGAGCAACGTCCAGTATGGTGTCATTTTCGGCAGGTAATGTACAGAATGACTCGGGCCGCCTGGGATTACTTGGCTTCCTGGCGACCTTGCGAGCAAACTTCAAGAACAGAATCGAAAAAGGGGAGACACGTAAAGTGGTGTTGGTGGAGAATATTAGAAGGCAACGGGTGCCAAGGGAATAGAAGTGCTTCCGGCCCTGGGAATTTCGGTGGTCTGCGGCTATTGCCCCAAGGAAAGGGGTCGGCGATGAAGGATACACATTCGGCATGATTTCGGACACTGCTTCAAGCCTTACGCCGCAGTTGCCTTTGTCTTGCTTACACCCTCGAGAATCCACTCATTACAGCGTGTTGGTCATATCAAATGCACTGTAGCTGTCGTATTTACTCACTTTTGAATTCGAGCGACCGGTACTTGATGGGGAACAATGGGAGCGTGGCACTAGAACCGTGAGTTATAAATGTATCCAGGTCCCTACTCTCATCAAACGACCCTGCATTGCAAAACTCGATGGATACAGAAGAGCTGTGATCCACGAATAGCCCCTGTTTCTTGGCGTCGGGCATCCATATCGCTCACCGAGATGCACTCGTCTGGCCACCTCCTCTCTTTCCATCACCTTCCTTTTAGCTATCCATGCTCTCTCGCGCTTTATGGCTACTTATCGGCTCTTTTGGCGCTGGCGTCATGGCTCAAAATCAACAAGTGACTGTTCTGATGAATGATACTCGTGTAACTTATGGGTTGGCTGGACAACCAACAACGTTAGTCCGTTTAATCTACACACTAAGACCAAGTTTTTACTGACACTCTGACTATTTTTCGTTCAGTCTAGCAGGGATCACGAATGGTGGTGGGCCTGCAGCTTTCCTTGGACTGTGCGGAAGCTTCATCGGTCTTTACGCCACCGACTCCATGGCCAGTCTCCTCTTCACTGGTAAGCGCTGAACGGAAGCAGATTAGTAAATCCGTTGACTTACCAACAACCTCCAATCTTAGGCACCTCAGTTACGGTCAACGTACTCGCTGATACAGCTCGAGGCGGTCCATACGATGTCTACCTTGATGGCGCCCTGAACCAACAAGGCAACAATTACGCGACAGATGGCAGCAATCCTTTCTCTAGTTTCTGCAACCCAATTCCCATCGTCATCTCTAACCTGGCCGACACCGTACACAACATCTCGGTCGTGAATTTCAATGGCGGTCTTCAGGAGCTGATCGTGCAAAACTTCTCGTATGTTTACGATCCGTCGCTCGAATGTTCTTTGCATCGCCCTGACATCCTATGATAGTTATTTCGGATCTACGGCAGCACCGACCGCGGTGGTATCCGCAAGTTCGAGTTCCGTTGTGTCTAGCACAGTCGCCCCGAGCACCTCTTCGGCTCAGTCTTCCGCGGCTGTAACTGCGTCCACAACTACAGCCAATGGAGCAACCGGAACAACGACCGACTCAGCCACTCAATCGGCAACGCGGGCTGCAGCCACAACGACTACAAAACGCTCCAAAAACCCCATAATCGCAGGCATCATCGCCGCGGTCGTCATCATCGGCATCATCATCGCCTCATTCTTATTCTTCCGCTCCCGTCAACAACGAAATGAAGCGATCAACCTCTCACCTTCTCAAGCATATCACGCATCCCTGCATCCCGGCGACAGCATGGGCGCTAACAAGTATACCAACGCTCCTTATCAGATGTCATACCTCAACTCGGCCGCGCCGACAACAACGACTGGAACCCCCGCAAACTATACACATCACACGAGCTTAACGCCATATAACCCCGAGTCGAGTACGTTGCACATACAAGACCCGTTCTCAAATCGGGAATCCGTTACCACCTACCCCTCGGGCCCCCGATCTGAGGCTGCAGAGTCCACTCAATCCTCCCTCCAACTTCCACCTCCCCCACCACTCCCCTTCGGTGGGATAAAGGCGGCGCAAGCACCATATGGACATCAACAATATACCCCTTATAATACCCCGCCACAACAGGCGGTTCAACGCGAGTCCACCGCTGCGTCGTCTTCCCTAACGCAATCGCAATCGCAGGTGGAAGTGATCCAAGCCATGTTGGCGCGAGGGATCCCGAATGAGGAGATCTCCGCTATGATCAGGATGATGGCTGCGGCTGGAGGTTCTAGCTCTGGTGGAAGTCAGAGTGGGAGTGGAGGTGGAAATCACCCGCCAGCTCAGACGCTTCAGTTGGTGGAGGGGACACCGCCGAGATATGATTTCAAGGGGTGAAACTTACTTAGAACTGCCGACTTGCTGAGAAGACGCGTTATGTATTGTGTGTATGTATATATGTTATGTATTTGCCCTGTCTCTCCCCTGCCTCGATGGAAAGAAGAAACGCAACCATCCCTCGGCACGGCAAGTTCTTTCTTTCCTGCTTCGTCCCTGCCGGCAAACTACAAAATGACGTTGACCTTGGTACCGATCTATCCAGGATCTGTGTCTAACAAGCACTGAGATAGTTATCATCAGGGGAGTTCCCCCATGTCGACTGCTTTCTCAATGCGCCGTTGGAGACTATCTCATGGTGATAATCAATTTCCCGCCGAGCCTCCACCTCCAACCGAGGCATTTCACTTTCGGATAGAGATACTTGGACCGTCGTTTGGGGCAATCACCCGCGTAGCTCCGCCGGAGAAGCAGCCACAAAAACCCACCCGATCGTCCATCGTGTCTTACACCCAGGCGGATTGTTGACCCTAGCTAGCCTACACCACAACGACCTCGATGCCTCATCTGAACAGAGTCTCGCTCCTTGTAATCAATTGACCGCGGTTTTTGCTATTTCGAGTGACTCGGACTTGACCCGCTCGCTCATTTCGTCAAAGGCTCACTTGACATTGGTGAACAACAGCCACATTGCTTCCTCATGGCAGATCTTGCTCTCAAACCCTTGGAGTGTGCTAGTGGCTTGGTTCAACTTTCATTGTTGGCAACCTTCTGGAACGGCTTATTCTTTCTCCGTGGTGATATAGCACCCGCGTCCCTCACCCAGTATTGTGGCGACGCATACGGTCAAACAGAATACACTCCACTCAAAGTGTAATTTGGAAGGTAGCCTGCTTTCGCCGATAGATACGGAGCAACTTCTATTCGCATTAGGGCTCTGCACGGATCGGATTGGGTTGTCCAAACCGCGGATTTGAATCCCGGATTCCGGATTCGGATTCAAGCTTTGATGTCTTTCAAGCCGCGGATCCCGGATGCTGGCACGGATTGATATGAAGTGAGGGATCAGACTACTAGTCACTGGGGCCAGAGCAAGAATAAATCTTTTTAGAAGCTAATTAACTCACTTAATATTGTCATTCTAAGTATTTGCCTTTGCTAGTTTATAGGATGCGCTATTAGAACTGAATGTATACCTAACATCGGACCTGACGTCATTGCTCCCTCCGGAGCATCACTTACATCTGCAAAGTTCTTGCCTTATACTAATTGATATTACTACAGAAGGCTTCTGGGAGTAATTATTTAACAAAAATGCAATGGATAAGGTGAATTACCATGACTCTATGTCCATGTCAGTGAAAATCCGGGAGTGGCCGGGGCCATCCGTGGATTGCAGATGGGAGGCGGATGGAATGCGGATAGAGACGTTGAATCTGTGCCATCTGATCCGTGCAGAGCCCTAATTCGCATACCGGACCACACTGGGAGGGTGAAATCTAGTGTCAGTCAGGTCTCTCTCTCTCTCTCCATATGAGTTTTCCAGGGAACACATATACAGTTCCCGACGCAGGTGCTGTTGATCAGACACGACGATATGCTGCTGTAGTGGGCTATGTTGGCTGGGGCGGAGCAGCAGGTATTGCACCAAGAGGCACATGCCTGATATATGGTGTCAGTTTAGATGGGGTGGAGCAATCATCAGCTTTTGATGCATCACCGTCTAGCGCGCTTTGAAGAGGGGGACTAACCGTTCTGCTTGGCTCTTTGCTGGAAGTGCAGTCAGCTGCATTGGTTGCATTGGCTGCCAGTGCAAAGAAAAGAACAGATAGGATGAGAGACTTGAACATGATGAATGGGGTTGGGTGCGTTTGGACATTCTCGGTTTTGCGAAACGACTCTACTTATACCTCCGACACCTCCCATTCTCTGAGCCTCGGCTTCATTTGGCTCGATGGACCATATGGATGTATGAACTTCTCTTTGTCCCTGCTCTTAGGCTTAATAGTTTTTTCTGTACTCATATTGGAGATTCGGGATTATAGGTCAGGCAGCATCAGTGGAATGACAAAAAGCCCATGGGGCTGTTTAATATCCGACCTGGTCGAATCCAATATCAAGGTACATAATCTACCTCTTCACTCACCATATTTGTCAGACGGGCAGCACGAAATAATGTTGTTCGGAAAGCACATTATCGATGAGGGACCCTCGGGCTACCATCTACTCCGTGATCCTCGGAATCCATGATGCAGCTTGACAGACAGAATTTACAAGCTGACAGTTTTGACACACCACATCTCCCCTTTCTTATGAACACTTGCACCTACCTGCTTTCTGATTTGTGAGATGGGGGCGACAATTTAATGGGTCTTAAATCTAGGAACAGGCTCCTTTCCGCTGCGGGGCATGCATACGGTGGGAGTATTCGCGAGCGCCTAGAGCGGTGTAAGTAGGCCAGTACCACAGCATCGTGCCGGTACCCATTTGTATTCGTGCATTCTGAATTGTGCCTTCCAACATTTCTCCGCGGTTAATGCAGAGATCAACTGATCAAACTCTAGCTGCTCCGTTGGATTGCCTTCAAGTCCTATCGTTCTTTCTGGCAGTCGAACCTTCATACAAAGCTTCTGGTGCCGTTTCCGGGCTCAATACTGGTCCCAACCTGGGCCTCACTATCTGAACGACTTCACAATCGTTTTGGAAGGCTAAAAGATTTTGTCTCGATTCCATTTAGCCCCTCTCCGAGCCTCTGGCTTCCACAGAAGGTAGCAAATGTCAATTTAAGGCACGGAGCAATCATCGGACACCAAGCGCATTGGTCGCTCCACGTGTATTCACAGAAGCAAGTAAACACTGTAGGGGTGTGGCCGATCGCTCCCGCTTTGCCCATCGATCAATGTGAGAATGGGTCTGGATGGGAGGTCTTTTATTCTCGACCGATTTTGCATCTCGTGCGCTCTAGGTGATGTTGGCGCGAGAGACTCCGATTGAGGAGATCGCCGCCATGATCCGTATGCTGGCTGCGGGTGGAGGATCGAGTTCTGGTGGAAGCCAGAGCGGCAGTGGAAGTGGTTACAGCCCCCCATTGGTGAGTGAACACTTTCGAAACACAGAGCTGCTGACGTACTCAAGGGGATATGTCATATATTTGTGTATACCTCTTAACTTCCCTTATCTGAACGGGAAGAAAGCAACATCTTTCGTCGCCGTGTCGGAAGCCTAGACCCCAGATATCACAATAGGTTCTTTCCGAAATTACTCAATAGGTTGTCCTACTCTCGAAGGGTAATATGAAGCGCCGTTAGGAATCAATGTTCGGCTCCTAGGATGCTGAAAGCAGTCCTTGAAGATCTTGCCTTACTGTTCAACTCGAAACAATCCCGTACGTCCACAATATGCATAGACATCTTACACACGTATACATGCCAACTTTCTATGTATTTTACAGTACACCTTTATCGACGATACTTTATCTCTCCTCGACGGCGCACAATACTTTCCTAGCCTGGCTACTGGAAAGTATGAAGAAGCGGTATCGCGGCGTCCTTATTCCGGTCCAGAACCATGTTTCTACCAAGTTAGCAATAAATTTGCCTGACCCGGACTGATATAATCTGATCTGCCTTGATATCTGCCCATCATGTCACCAAATAAACAACCCAATTCTCCCAAGCCCGCCCCAGTCTCTCATCTCCCAGCGGATGGAGTGGTCGAGATCACTCACACCGCGAGGCACCCTAAAGGTGTTCGGTGCTCACACAACTATGTCAAAGCTGCTGCATACCATCGCGCAAGTCTTCTCTACCCGGACTAGCATCATCCTGCAGACTCCCAGCCCGTTGTTGCGTGTGTGCTACGATTGTCGATTGGACGAGAAAGAATGGATTATGGCCCTCAAGGGATCACAGTCGTCTCGAATCGCCATGAAATGCAGCATTAACTCGCGGGAACGCACAGCGCCCTTCTGGTCCGTTATAAAAACACTCTCATAGTTGGGCAGCCTGGGTTTCCCTTGTAATTGATGATAAGGTGGAACTGGATCAAATTTAAAGGAGTCCTCGCGCCATCGCCATTACTTTCAGCCGAGTCATGGCTCTGCGTTTTGATGTTAACGTTTGCGTTAGACAGAGACCTTCCCGAACGTCTCCACCTTGATAATAAACGTTGCTCTTCGAGACTGAACCTCAGGACTTCTGTCAGGATTACACCGACTCTGTCTCTTCCATCCTTCAGATAATCTCCCTCCTTTCAACAACAATTGCTGGACATACTTTGTGCCTTGAACTGCCGGGGATGGACCCTCCTTTCGACAACGCGTTCGTCCGCGCGCCCCCAATCCTACTCCCGGACCTTCGTACCCTCGAACGCGTAAGCCTTCCGGGTATTGACACATATTCCATCTTGCAGAGCAAACAAACCGCGCGCTCTCCCGCCATCCACCTGACTTTTGCATCTCAGATACTAACATGGTCCCCTTTCACTGTCATCGCTTCTTCCCTCATTTCCTCAACCTCTCTTGTTCAGTCTTCAGTCCTCCGACTGTAAGTAAACCACAACCAATCGAGCTACCGGATCAACGCCCCATTCGCCCACTCCATTAACAACGCAGGCCGCAGCGTCAACGATCACAACAACCCATAATCTCAGGTACCATTGCTGCGGTTATTATCATCGTCATCATCATCGCCTTCCTTCTTCCACTCATGTCAACGAAATCAAGCGAGCAATCACTCGCCTTCTCAAGCTTACCGCGCATCACTGCATCCTGGCGACAGCATCGACGGCAACAAATATTGCAACACTCCTTATCCCTCAACTCTGCCGCGCCGGCAGCGACTGGAACTCTCACAAGCCATCTGTATCATCACACAAGCTTGACCCCATACAACCCCGAATCGAGTACCGTGCACATCCAAGACCCAGCCTCAAATAGGGCATCCGCTATGACCCCCTTGGGCACTTGATCTGGGAGTGCAGAGCCCACATTCCACCTCCCCCACCACTCCCTTTCAGTGGAATGAAGGCGACCCCCAGCACCCTCCGAACAAATCCCCTTTATACCCTACTATAGGCGGTTCAACCTGAGTCCGGCGCAGTGTCTGCCTTCATATCGCAATCACAATCGCAGGTCAAATCGATCCAGGTCATATTGGGGCGAGATATCCTGAATGAGGATATCTCTGTTATGATCAGGATGATGGCTATGGCTGGGGGTTCTAGCTCTGGTGGAAGTCGGAGTGGAAGTGGGGGTCGGGAGTAGAAGTGGTAATAATCCGTTAGCTCAGACGCTTCGGTTGGTAGAGGGGACACTGCCGAGATGTGACTTCAAGGGGTGAAACCTACTGATTCTCCGCAAAATCATTATGTATGGATGCATGTATGGATGCATCTAACTTTCCCCCGCCTTGGTAGGATGAAGAATGACCTTGTACATATACCCACGACTTGTATATACTAACAAGCACTGATCTATCTAGACTACAAGTGAGCAAACCCTATTGTCCTCAATGTCGGATGCTCTCTATAGTTGAACTGAGGCCCTTTCATATCCACACAACATGGCGAGGCATGTGGCAGTATTGCTTTTGAGCTTCTCTCAATTACAGCCGATGATGAAACCTCAACTTCTCGTTGTTTTACTTATTGGCGCTCATTCATTATGATTCACCTCGAGAGCTCTGTGATGCTGTCAGATTCTTTCATAGAAGTGCCTGCCATGATAGTAAGAAAGCATGCAGGTAGATAAAAGTACAAAGATCTTGACAGCATAGCCTACGATGTGCATGTTCAATATGAATCGAAACCAAGGTAGTGTTGCCCTGAAAGAGGAGGAAGCTCTTGCGAGATCGGTTCTAAACCAGGAATTTCGACATTCTCCACCTCATCCCAGTCTAGTATGTATTCTGTGTTGCGCCAGGGGGAGGCACCGACTACGGTGGGCTCTAAGAGATGACCCTCACGATGGGAAGGCCGGGCAAGCTGCGATGCGGATGGATATATTGGGTAAGTAGTGGCTACGTGGGAACTGTCTACAGGCCTATGGAACCCCCCGCT